>BQNB010008882.1:0-85634 GCA_026074375.1 Tanacetum coccineum
ATCATACTTGCCCGGTTTAATATACGTATTTTATATTATATTATATATATTTTTGAGAGTGAATTTTATCAAGGGTAACTTGATAATCTTATTAATTTCTCTTTTAAAATATTATATTTTATATATTTTACGTGTATAATAAACTGCAATCATTAATCATTGCACTAAATAAACAAACCTGCGGTTTTATCAAATTAATCATGGTTAACACAATTTCCTTACAATAGGCTTGACCGCTCTTCTACCTTTCGATTATTATCTTTGGTGCGTTTTCGTAGCGAAAGTAGATTTACGTCACCACCAAAACCCGTGCCAGTCTCTTAGACTGAAAACCCCCTTCAACCGTTAGAATTAGGAGTAGGTTTAACATAGGTTTAACATAGATTAGAACTAACTTAGATAACTAAAATACTGGTAGAAGTAAGAGTTAACATTCTCGCTCTTAGTGATCGACACCCTACTTACCAACGAAGCTACAACTTATCACTGCATGTTAGTGTTTTTTAGGTAAAGTCGGAAAAATATAAATAGTAAAATTTGATAACATAAAATACCTGCACACGATGACACATGTACCCATACGGGGCAATTTAAAAGTAGGAGATTAGGTCCTGCTATTTAATTCCCGCCTTAAACTGCACCATGGGAAACTTAAATCAAAATGGTACGAACCAAACATGGTTAAAACCGTGTACCCATACGGGGCTATTGAAATTACCGATAAACACAGGGTTAGTTTTAAGGTCAATGGACAATGATTTAAGAAATACCACGAAGGGAATATCGACAAGGGGATGATGAAGTTTTCAAGTTCGAGGAAAATAAAACGTGAAAAGAAGAAGACAAGTCTAACTTAAAGACTTTGCTGTAAAGAAAAGTGCTTACTGGGAGACAACCCAGAATTTTACTTGTTTTTTATCGAGTTTGTCTTCCCAGACTGTCGATACGGCGTATCCAATTCCATGGATACGGCGTATTGACTATCTGGACGTTATCCAGTCTTTATTTTTATGCATTTTAAAACATTATTCTCAGTTCAGTCTATAAGGCATATTCGTTAAACTAATACAGCGTATTAAATGACTGACTCGTACTTAGGATTTTTAATACAGGTTTCAATACGGCGTATCTTGGTTTATGGATACGGCGTATCGACTTCCTGTATAGTTTTAGGATTTTTATTTCGAGTATAACCAACGCATACACGGAGATAGAATTGCATTTGTTTTCTTATATCTTATACAGGACCTTCTGGAAGAAGAGATGAATATGGTGGAGTGCTTATTTTCTATAATTATATGTGTGTGTTGTTCGTGCTAGGATTTAGTCCCACTTTCGCACACACAATCTTGCTCATAAATGCAACATGGTGGGTTATACCGAGCAAATCTCAAGGGAGTTTCTCGTTCTAATTCTTGTAATTTCCTGTTTTTAATGTTATATTTATACAACAAGGTCGTTGTATATCTCAAGTGGGGGGAGAAGGATTAGAACGCTTACTTGTCTATGTTTTCACAATAAAATGCTTAAATTATGCCAAAATTAAAAAACTAGCATACCTATGTGAAATTATTAGTTGCATGACCCCGCACACATACCCTTGTTTACATATCGTGAGAATTTACCCTTAGCTGTGACACCCCATTAATTTCAGGTCAATATTTTTACCGATTCCGTTCATTATTTTAACTTTTATAAGTTACGTGTTAATTTGACGTTAATCCGGAATGTTGTCCCGCGTAAAAACTGAAAATCATTATCGGAAGCGTTCTGACCTCGGACTGAGCTTAATTAACCTGAATTATAATTAATAGTCATTTTATGTCATTTCATGGTTTACGAATATTTACGTTTGCGATTTTATTATTTTTGGCGTGAGTTTACGTTTTTAGCGTTTTTGATCAAACGGAACCCCGGAAACCTACCACCTTTGCATGTAAACTTAAGATAACATCATATAAGACACCTAGTGCAAAAATTTATATTTCATGTCCCCCCCACCCTCCTTGAATTTTCTGTGTATGCCAAAAAAGAGGAGAAACCAAAAATTCAAAATTCAAAAAAACTATATCACATGCATGCATAAGACATATAAAGTGACATGTTTGTTTTGATATTCACAACAAGCCAATTTACCCTTACACCATAATCCTAACAAACTTAGACTACTTGAGCACTAGTGAAGGTATAATAATTTATTTAGTCACCTTGGAGCCAAAGTCTTGAGCCATGGCTAATCATTTTGGCTTGGTCCTCCCCTCTTTATCCCTTGCTCGGCCAAAAACACCAAACCACACACCCTTGGTGTGCTTGAGTCACATGTAACCCTAAACCCTACACCTTGTCCTATAAATACCCACTTATAAACACACACCTCTCACTTGGTTCATTTCATTAGGCAAAATTTGTCCTCTCCTCTCTTTTTCTTTCTCTTGGTTTCGACAACAAACACACACATAAACACAATTTACAACTTTGATTTCTAGCAAGATTTACACACTCCAAACTCATTTATATCAAGATCCAAGGTGTTTCCAACAAGGGTTTCATTTGTTAGGGTTTAGTTTTATACTTGGGTTTTCAAGATCTACTATTCTTCTTTCAAGATCTTTTGTTTCTATCTTGTTCATCAACTTTTGTAAGTAAACCCTAACTCTTTTATTTGATTTCTTTATGTTCTTGTATTTATATTCAAGATCTATACATCCATATGTTTGTGTTATGATTTTCAAAGCTTATAAAGTAAGTTTTTATAAATAATAAAGATGTTGGTATTTTTATGCACTCATATTGTAGTCTTGGTGAGATTGAGTGTTCTTGTTGTTACAACAAAGATGGTGAAGGGATTAGGATAGATTAAGAGTAGATTTTGTTGGATTTGTTTCGTAGTGAATGGGTTTAGGTTAGATTAGGAACTATTGTGAAGTTTGGTTGTGTTTTTGGAGGCGTTTGCGAAAATAGTGCTTGCTGATCCTAAATTGTTTTAAGGCTTTCGAACACTTAATAATGTTTTCAATAGCCGAGAAAGTAGTTTTTGGATAGCTTATTTCGAATAGATAAGTTTTCATATCTCGAACATTAAAAACAGACTTAAAACAGCCGAGTTTTGTCAAAATGAAACTTGAAATGTTTTTCGGCAAAAATAGTTAAAAATGGTGTTGATTGGAATATGAAAATGGGTTTTTGGACGTTTTCGGGATGTTTTGAGCTTTTAAAATGTTGGTGAAACAAGTAATAACGTTAGTATATTAAGTAGGAACTTTTAAAAATGTCAAACTTAATGTTGGATTTCTAAAACGGGAAACTTCTAAAAATAGAAACTTTTGGTATTTATTAGTGAGACGAACATAGAAAGTAGCGTTTAGGTTTCACTAATGCGTTTAGGGTAAATGGAATCGTCGTATATTAGGGGACAGTATTAACGTCCCGAAACTTAAAACTTTCCTAAAATAGAAACTTTCTAAAAATAGTAAGTTTCCGAAATTAGAAACTTGTCGTTAAACATATCGTAACGTAACTATAAACCATCTACTTTCTTAATGTCACATTTTACTATATAAACTAAAGCACAAAACTTATGGATGTCTACTTTCGTTACGCGTCTTATTTGATGTTTCGTATTTATTTCTCGTTTCTGAAGCGCTTCTTTTAACTAGGTCGCGGTTAGAGTCGTTCGATATCGTTATTATCTCCGTTGAATTATTTGCTCACCATTTGCTTAAGGTGAGTTCATAGCCCCACATTTTACTCGTTTTTAATAAATGTTTTAATACTTTAGGGTGAGAAACGTTGCTTGCTTTTAAAACTGGACACAAGTACTTTGCATGAGAATTTCCCCGTTTACGTGTTGCCTATGTAGCGTTTAGACCACTATTGCCCAAACTATCATGAATCGTTAATTACCTTTAACCGACTGGTTGGTTAAGTGAGCGCGAGTAAATAAGTAGATCTATTGGGACTAATAATCCCTTTCTGGGTTTGGTGATTTCTTACTGGTTGGGTACTTGGCGGACTCTTCAGGCCAACGGATGTATATGTAGGAACGAAGAAACACTTTAACTACACCATGGTAACCAAGAAAATAAGATAAGAAGAATGAAGAAGAGTAGAGAGATGTTTAGAGAGAAAGTTAGAAAGAAAAAGAGAGGTTGTATTCTTACAAGTGTGTGTAGAACAAATAAGAACCAACACCCTCTCCACACTTGGAGAGGGGTATTTATACCACATATATGGGCCGGCCTATGGGCTTTCTTTGGGCCGTGTGGTGTTTCATCATGGGTCGGGCTCGGTATTACTTTGGACCTTAGTCCAAAACACGTACAATATTAGATTAATCAACGAGTCCGATTCCCGTTCTAGCCTATTACAACACTTACTTAATAAAGATCGAGCTTCCATGATTTAGTAGCTGAGCTTCCTCATTCAGCTCAATATTTTAAGGCTAACAATCTCCCCCGAAGCGAGGCTTCCTGCAGATTCTAAGCTTCCATGTTCAAAAACATATTTTGAGGCTAACAATCTCCCCTAATGTGTGGTCTTCGAATTCTTGAGGTGAGATCTTGAATCTTGCTTCCTTGAACTTCTTGAGATTGCTTTGTCATTGAGTTCTTGAATCTTTGGTCTTTATTATGTTGTAGGCTTGTTCCTTCATGCTGTGTGATCTTTGATCTTTAGCCTTTGTCATTGTCTTTTGACTTCGTCTTTGATTCCGAGATCTTTAAATCTTTTCCTTGTTTGTCTTGATCGTCTTTGCCACCTTGCGATCTTGTGTCTTGACCAACATGCTCATACTTTGCATCTTTTTGAAAGCTTGCTAACAATCTCCCCTGAAGCTTGGTTTCTGAGGAGGGATCTTTAATATCAGAGTTTGCAGAAGTCTTTGTCTTTAATACTTGAGCTTTCTTGATTCTTGAATCTTGATGCTTATAGTATGTCTTTGTAGTTTGAGCATGAGCATGTGGTAATGAATCGGACTCTGCTGGAATGAGGCTGCAACACCGTCGTTTGTACCTGCATTTTAAAGTTAGTGATAAACAACAGATATGGACGAATATGGCTTTGTTGTTCGTTGTGATTTGGTGGCCTTAACCTTCGGTTCCGCGAGGACCATTTTACAGTATAAATAATGTACTTGTGATCAGGTAGGTTCAATTTAGAAGAACCTCCTTGACAGGGTTTCCAGCTCAAAGTGTTAGATCCTCTAACGCAGATGCATTAGATTCACCCTACTTTCTTGTTCTCAATATGGAAACGTCTCAAAGCAGACAACACGATATGAGTGAATCAGATAGTTACTATCTTTCTGATTAAGTCATCAATTCATTTATTAGACCAAAATCGATATCCAATTAACACAAGCTTGATTCATATAGAATATCGCAAGTCACCTACCAAGAGCTTGTTTAATGTTGGCTCAAGCAGGATTTCCATCTTCAGGGTGAATACTTAAGTATCACTCGGATGTTCTGGCATAATCACAAGGATAATGCGTAGGACTCTTGTTACAGCTTGTGAACTTGATGATGTTCAACAAGTGTTTGTAATGGAACATGTCCTAATGAGATTTATTGTATTGATCTCTAGGCTCTAGACTCGATTAGTGCGTTTTGGTTTTTGTACTCGAAGGCTGGAGCAGACTGCCAACTATTCAATATTAACTAACTCGGAGTGAGAAAGTTAATAAAAGTCGTGTGTATCTTCGTGACAAATGAGACAAGTTTCTTTTGAGAGAAACTCAAATGGCTGGGAAGGGTTGTACATTGCATCACTGGGTCCATGATGTCCTTCTTCAATATCAGAATTCATCTTTGTGAAAACTGATAGCTTATGTATTGACCCGGTTTCTGCCTAGGTTGTGTGGAGGGCTGCTTTCTTTTGACCCTTTATCAATACATTTCTTTTTAATTCTTTAACCCATTTAATGCTTACCAAGACGTCATTAGTAACACCTTGTTGTGATTGTTCCACTGTTAGCTCAATCTTAGTCGGCATTATTCCCTTATACTCATTCATCTCTAATCATACCTAAGGACTCCTATTTCTAACTATGGATTTTCCTTGGGTAGATCCCTTCGGTTCTGGTTGGATAATTGGACTAATACCTAACCTAACCACCTTATGACTTCAGAATCATCGTGAATTAAGATGTTGTTAGGTATGAGATCGTAACCATAAAACCTTTTCCAAAGAGTATAAATCACTGTAAGTCGTTTAGATCACTTATTATTTTCTAGATCATATTTTAATTACATTTCTCCCCTTATTTTAAATACTAATGCACTTAGTTTTTGAAATACCAGGTGATTAAAATTTGTCTTGAAAATTCTATGGGGAGAAAAAAATGTTATCAGCATAAATTATATGGAACGTATATTCCTCCCCCTAAATTTTACATATGTTTGACACCAAAAAATGATACCAAGCTGTAAAATAAATATAAAATTGAGGTTGAGCTGGTGTCGAGCACACAATTTTGAAAGATTATGAATTGTCATTGAAGAATTCTTGAAAAATTATGCTCAGACACTGGATCATCTTATAACGACATTCTATTTAATTGTCATTATTATTATGGAGTTGTTGTTATACTTTTTATAATGTGTCATAAGAATTGTCATGTGATGATGTATCCAACAACATTAAAACATTGTTTTTTGAAAAACTCAAAATGACACCAAATGTAGAAGAATTGTCTTGTAAAACTTTATGAGGGATGGAGTGTTGAACACACAATTTTGAAAAAATTTAAATATCATTGAGAAATTCTTAAAAAATTGTGTTCAGCATTTTGAAAAACATCATGTTAGAAGACTTCTCTTCTAACGTAAGGATAAAGAGGCACTGAAACGTACACTCTCCTTTGTCGTTCGGGTCCGAGTTAAAATCTAAGAGTGATTACAAGTTAATAAAGGGAAAAATGAAATGACATGTTTTGAAAGCATTGAATCTCTTGCTCGAACTTCATTTACCCGCCCGTGTCAATATTAAATCAACATTTCTAGGGTCCGTAAATGTTATGATTCCAAGAGTCTTGTCGAGAAGATTCTTTTTAGAATAAATTTGTTTTTGTTATTTTTTCTGTTTGAAATTTTTTAATTTTGTAGTTTTTTTTCTTTTAAAAATATAATAGTTACCTGTTGTCCTCAGCAGTGATTGTTGTAGTTGGAGTGATCAGTTCTGTTGTAGATTGAGCAGTCGCTAAAGGTGGTGTGCCTTGTTGTGGAGAATTTTTGGTTGGAGAAGAAGATTTGTTGACACATGAAGTACCAGCAGTGAAAAATTCATCGTACAAAGTACCGAATAGAAGATCCAACTCTTGTTTTGACGAAGTTGTTGTATCTGCTAAAGGAACAACTTTGGAAGCCTTGGTTTCTGAGATATCAGTATTTTTAGCAACCAAACTCTGAGTCCTTCCTTTTTAGGATTGAAAGATGTACCTGCACTTAAGTTAAGAGTACCCGCACAGACATCAAGTATTTGTTCGCATTCATATTGGTTAGTGATATCTTTATTTGAACCATTTGTGGGTTCACTGTCAACTTTGGTTGTGCTAGATGTGAATATCTTTCCAGTAGGAACCCACCTAAGACCAACTGTCCTAAAAATTTTACCCGTCGGTTTCCACCTAAGACAAGATCTAGGAGTCATTGTTTTCTCATGCACAACAGAAATCTTTTTGATTGAAAACCTATGTCCTTTTCGGATCTGTCTTTCTGGTTACTTTGCAAAACTTGTTTGCTCTACGGGTTTGTTTCTGTTTGTTGTTAATGTGTCGTTGTGTAGGTGTTATTTTATGTATCAAGTTTTACTATTTATATTTTGCCGACTTAAACTAAAAATAACACTTTAACGGGCAGTGTACCCGGTCGGTGGTAGTTTCGTGGTAAGTAGGGTGTCGATCACTAAGAGCGAGAGCGTTAATATCTAATTTATTAGTATTTTAGTTATCTAATTTATGCAAGTCCTAAGCTAATGATAATGGGGGGTTCAACCTGAGAGACTGGCACAAGTTTGGATATCTAAGCTAAGGTTTTAATGACAAGTAAAGCAATAAACAAACACAACAAGATTAATAAATGATAGAGAAGCGGTCAAATACTAATATAAGGAAAACATATCAACCATAAATAATCCGATAAAATGCAGGTTTGTTTATTAGTGCAATGATAATCTTATCTCGAAGCGGCATATCATTCTTAAGAGTTAGGCGGTACTTCATCCTAAGCCTAGACTACGGAACCAATCCTGTCACATTAACGTGCCCGCAAAAAAGCATCCATTAGTCTAATTATAATCTATCATTGGGAATTAAAGCAGTGGTGATCCTGTTAATACCCTAGCCCATTAGGACTTTACCCAGTTATTGCTTGATGATGTTTTAGACACCGGTAGCCCACCAAAAGCATTTACCAATTAAATTAAGAACAATACCAGCTTGAACATTATCGGGTACCTGCCGGTCCAACTAGCTCATAATCTAAAAGGTAAAGCAAGTTTCATTTGTGTTCCTATTGGTCCGGGATATAGAAACAAACATGGAGAGCTGTCTCGGGCATCTAGATTATGGTTATGTCTCACTAGACCATGTTGATGATAGGTCGCATGTTAAAAGTCATAAACAATTATGAGGGGATAAACATGATTAAACAATCAACAGATAATTAAGGAACATTGAGAATAAAGAAAACCAAACATTAAACCTTCATAAACATGGCTGATACCTAAAGGTATCAGTCTATAGTCATTATAAAAATACACACGGTTTGATATATGAACGATTAAAATAAAGAAACCTCAATCGAATGTGTATTCGGTTGTGTGAAGATTACAAGAGTTTTCCTATGATCTTCAGGCTCATTTCTGACCTTCTTGGCTCTTCTATACGTCTGAGAAACGACTTGGTGGTTTAGGGATTTTCTTGTACACCTAAAACTGAAGTTTGGATTGGTATTTATAGAGTTTGGAAATGGGGTCGATACGCCGTATTGAATGCAGTCAATACGGAGTATAAGGAAATTCCTTAATGGTTATTAATTATCTTTGACCATGGATTAAATGCTGATTTCCTTGGAGTGAGGACCAAGTTTAGGATTGATTGAATGTTTGACCATGGATTGAATGCCAAAATTAATTGTAGGATTATTGTTTGTTGACTGCATTAAATGCAGTATCTCTGACTGTTGACTGCATTTATTTGTGAAGTGTCGACACGGATACGCCGTATCTTTATGATGGATATGGCGTATTGAGGTAAAACCTGTTAGTTTTTCTTTGTTGACCAAAGTATTATATACGTCGTATTGCTGATGCATATACGACGTATTCTTCAAAGGTCAATTCAATATGGTTTTCTTTTTCGTTCATCAATTCTTGATACGGCGTATGTTCTAGTATGATACGCGTATAGGATTTCAGACTCAGTAGACTTTTCTTGAATCTTCGTAGATGCTCCAAAAATGAGTGCCTTTTATATAAACTTCACAATATGCTCAATAAATTACTGCATATAAAAATATAAGCAATTAAGTACCAATTCTTCACAATAATTATCGAAAATGTGTATTGAGGTATTTGGATAAATGTGTATAAAATAGGACGTTATTTGTTGTCTTCAAACTATCCCCACTTGAATCATAATTGTCATCAAGTAGAATTTAGAAAGGTTTATGAAAATGTTCATCCCAAAGGAAGGTTAAGGATTTTCCTTGTAGACTTTTTCTCGTTCTAAACCACCTGTACAAACCAAGTCTCAAGAAATACGGGATATGATGTCACTCAGATCACTCAACTAATCTAAGGTGTATCATTTTAGTAGTACGCTCATTGCTCAGTTGTGATTAAGCCTTCGGATAATAGGCTTGGCATAGGATAACCTTTTTCCACCTCTATAGCTAAGGAGTATACAGTCAAAGGTAAATTGGGCATTTATTCAAAGCTGGGTTGTAATCATTTTATAAGGCTAAATGAATGATTTAGGGTATGGGAGCTTCTGCCTGTTTCCACCAATGGTCGTCGTCAAAAAAGGTAGCTGAGACATGATATAGGGCCGTTAAGACGGAATAGACATCACGCTTGTAAACATCCTCATATCGAGTAGATCCTAAGCGTTAGTATCAAGAAAGGGAAGTAAAATGGTTGTTAAATAAAATAAACAAAACAAATAGATTGAAGCCACAACAAATAAGGTGCGATTGCTAGTAACTTTCCCTCGCCGTTCCATGACTAAGACTTGAACATATAGACTGACATCTCGATCATAGAAATGACAAAGACAACCTAAGTTGGCATTCCCATAATGGTCAACTTCCCTTATATCCTGAACTTTACATACTCTATTATCTTCCTTTGTTCTACACTCTCTTGCAAAATGCCCTGTTTTGTGGCAGTTGTAGCATTCCACTTTGGTTTTATCAAAACCAACAGGTTCTTTTGCATCAAACTGTAGCTTTCTACCAGTCTTCTTGTAGAACTTCTTTATTCTCATGGAGATCATTGCCACTTGCCATTTTAAGTCCATTTCTTCAAGGTCATATTCATCAACCTGGTCTAAGTCCTCATGATCCAGTTGAGGACAACTTGATTGACTTGCAAGCAAGGAATATGATGATGTTTGTTCAAGCTTTGAATTATGACCAGAAGTATTGGAAACACCATAAGCGGTACTAACTTCATTAGTACTGTTGGTGTTTTCAGAAATGAATGCTACATTTTGCAAGTTGGAAGATGATGCAGTAGAGCCTTTTACATCATTTTCAAAGACTCTTAGATTGTTGTACAAGTCATCAAAACTGAGACTGTCCATACCTGGTTTGTTCCTCATAATTAAGGAAACTTGTAACCAAGCAGAAGGTAGAGATCTTAGAAATTTCTGATTTGCATCTTCAGTAGATACACCTGCTCCATGAATCTCTAACTGACTGAGAAGACTTTGGAATCTCTCATAGCCTTTGTGAATCCCATCTGTGTTGGATACAGTGAATCCTTCAAACTGTTGCTTCAAGATGTACTTCTGCATCTTTTTGGATTCATCATTTCCACCAAATCTGGATTTGATGGCATTCCACATTTCTTTTGCATCAGTCATCTTATGGAATTTAGCTAGATGATCTTCTGGTATGGCCATTAGCAAGGTGGTCCTAGCTTTTCTTTCTCTTTCTCTGGCCACTATTTCTTCTCCTGTTTTAGGAGGCAAAATTTTAATTTGTCCTGATGTATCAGTTGTGACTGACACAGGACCATTCCCATTTTGGATAACCTCCCAAATTGGATAGTCTGTATGAGCCAAATAGTGTTCCATCTTCATAGCCCATATATCATATTCTCCCTTTTTGAGAATAGGCAGCTTGATGGTTGAGACTGTATGAGGAGTTTGTTGTGTTGGTGTTTGTTGTGTTGATGGTGGAGGTGGTGGTGGTGGATTTTCATCTTGTGTTCCAGACATGTTTAGTTTTGTTGGTTGGAGATGAATAACTGGTTTTATCTGTTCTTCTTACTCAAAGTTTCTCAAAGCTCTGATACCACTTGATGGTCCTGATAAACTGAATGGATCTTTGCAGCCTATAAAGGATGATAGCCAGGATGTATAAATACAAATGACTATGTAGAAACAATGACTATGAATACTATGTGTTAATGCGGAATCTTAACACAGGTACTAAGAAGAATAATGAACAACTGAATGACAACTTTATAAATGTGTTCTTGAGGATTACAGATTGCTAACTATGATATTGTATATTCTATTATCTTGTGTAGAACTGTTATGTCTAACTATGCCTAGGGTTCCTTTTATATCTTAAGGATAACCCTAAAAGGCTTACATATCTTTTTCTAAAATATCTCATAAATATCTTTTAAATATCTTCTCAACGGTACTAACTAACTTACTACTAACGGTACTAACTAACTAACAGTACTAACTACTTTGTACTGTCGGTACTAAGTATAACTGACAGTACTAACTATTGTACTGTCGGTACTAAGTTAAGAAAACATTAATCCTAACATTTACAAGTCATGATATTAGCATTTAATTCTTTGTTAAAAAATTTAGTTTTGAAAAATTTATTAGATTTATCATGACTACTCATTGAGCATCGATTTTTATTACATTAGGTAATGGTTCAATAGATAAATCCCCCGAAGAGTGTTCAATATCGATTTTATCATCATCATCATTGTCCTTATCTGATTTTGAATCATCGGGATAAATTATGTTGAAAGGAAATAGATCATTAAAGTATAAAACGTTTTGTTCCTCTTCATCATATTCGGACAATGATGTTTCATCATTCAAATTAAATTCATAAATATGTTGAGGATTTATGATTGGTTTAGTTAAGAAATCTGATTTAGATGTTAGAGCATCATTGTAAACAATGGCTGGAAATTCTTTCTCAAAATCTTTGAAGAATTCTAAATCATCAAAATAACTGACCGTAGGCTCGGGTGATAGAAACGAAGGCATATTGACTTAATCATTATCATTTTCCGAATCCGTTTTCAAATCATTGACATAAACTATTTTATAGGAGAATGAATTTTCGTCAAAAATTACCGTGTAATCTTCATCGTCGGATTCGTCAAACGATACTCTAAAGTCAATTTTATTGTCGTTAAAAGGACTTACCGTGGGTTTAAACAAGGGCGTTACTTCAGATGTAAACGCGTCATCAAAGACTATAGCTGTAAATTCAGTTTCAACAGATCTGAGGTCGTGAACGTCTTCATCATACCAGATCTTACCATACGTAGCAGTTTCCTAGTTATATACCTTACCACGCCTACGAGCTTTTTTTTCCTCAAGCTTGATATACTCTTCCATAGTAATGTTGTGGTCGTCCATTTTAACCTGTAATAAATTCACTACGAAAGAAAATTGTCAAATAGCTTAATACATCGTATTCAGTGAACTGAATACACCGTATTGGTGATGGAGTCGAATACGCTGTATTGGTTTGAAAAAATTTATATGCCGTATCCAATAAATTGAATACGCCGTATTGAGTATTCGACTCAAAATGTTATAGCAGGCTGTAACAATGCACAATATTAAACACACAAACAAGCACACAAATATGCAATTTAAACTAAACTAAAACACTAATAAATAAGAATTAAACAACTTCACTCTCCGGTAACGGCGCCAAAAACTTGATGTGTTGTTGTGAGTAAGTATTTTATGTATCAAGTTTTACTATTTATTTTATGCCGACTATACCTAAAAACAACACTCTAACGGGCAGTGTACCCAGTCAAGATGTAGCTTCATTGGTAAGTAGGGTGTCGATCACTAAGAATGAGAGTGTTAATATCTAATTTATCAGTATTTTAGTTATCTAATTTATGCAAAACCTAAGCTAATGATAAAGGGGGGTTTAGCCTAAGAGACTGGCACGAGTTTGATATCTAAGCTAAGGGTTTGATAACAAGTAAAGCAATAAACACATACAAGAAGATTAACAAACGATAGAGAAGCGGTCAAATACTAATATAAAGAAAACATATCAATAATGAATAATCCGATAAAACGCAGGTTTGTTTATTAGTGCAATGATAGTCTTATCTCAAAGCGGTCATATCATTCTTAAGACTTAGGCGGTACTTCATCCTAAGACCCAAACACGAACAATCCTGTCACAATTAACGTGCCCGCATAAAGCATCCTTATGTTGATTATAATCTATCTTAGGAGATTCGTAATGGTGCTCTTACAAAACCCTAGCTCATGGAGAGTTTACCCACTTACTGCTTAATGGCGATTTATATACTAGTAGTCCACTTGTCCAACTATCTAATGGAATCAGAACGTTATTTGTTGAATTATCTAGAGACACCTGCTAGTCAACATGTTGAATAAACCAAAGGCAATATCCGATTAACTAGTTAAGCCAGAAGCGTATCCTTAGCACAGATTTAGAAGGACAATATTTGTTAACAACCAGTTCAATCGAGGCAAGGCAGGAACTTTATTATTGATCCAACTTGTTTTTCCACCTATACGCATCACTATATGGAGAGCTATCCCGGACTCTTAGCCTACACCCAAACAACACCGAAGTTGCAGTGCATTAAATATGTAGGACTAGACCCAGTTGAATGATAGGTCACATACTTAAGCACGTAAACAAGTATCATGTGATAAATATAATCAATAAATCAATAATAAATTAAGCAATCAAGACAAACAAACCAAACATTAGATCTTCATACACATGGCTGATACCTAAAGGTATCAGCCGATAGTCATTGTAAAAATACACACGGTTTGATATATGAAAGATTAAAATAAGAAAACCTCAATCAAACGGGTATTCGGTTGTGCGAAGATTACAAGAGTTTTCCTATGATCTTGAGGCTCTTTTCTGACCTTCTAGGCTCCTTTATTCGATTTGGTCACTTTGTGGTTTAAGGATTACCCTTTAATACCTCAAAACTGAGTTTAGGTCGTTAATATAAGTGGGGCTGGAGTCGTTTCGATTCACGGCGTATCAAGGATTGGATACGGCGTATTAGGGATTTCTTAGAGTAGGGACCACGCTTGATATCTTCCAGAATATTATATTCATTCCATATCTTGAATACGGCGTATTGAGTCTCTCTGGATACGGCGTATTGAGCTTTATTCTCTGTGGTCTTTGGTGAGTGCAGGCACGAATACGCCGTATCTTCCTTGATGGATACGGCGTATTGGTATTCAGAATAGTAATCTTTAAAATATCTTCATTTAAGCTCCAAAATGCGCGCCTTTTGCTATCCTTCACCAATTACTCCATAATTACTGCAATTCTCAAATATAAACGATTAAGTAACAATTCTTTGCAATAACTATACAAAATGGGTTAATAACATGTGATAAATGATGCTATAAAATAGACGTTATTTGATGTCATCATTATACCATACTCATAAAAGACGATTTTCTAAAGAGAAGAAGAGCCACAAAGGTCAAGCATTGATCATGAATCCATAGAAGACATCGCGTAATTTTTATTCTCTTAATCATTCGATTTTAATTGTTTGATTTCGTTTGTATAATTACAATGGTTGTGGGATAATACCCTCGGGTATTAGCCATCTTAATGAAAGTTTAATGTCTGGTTTATTTTAAAATCGATTTCTTAATTAATCGTTGATTCTTTAATTATGTTTATCACCTAATACTTGTCTATGTGCTTGAATATGCGACCTATCATTCAACTGGGTCTCGTGATACCTAACAAGTAATCTAGATACCGGGATAGCTCTCTATATCGTGTTTTATATCACTGGACCAATAAGATCACAAAAGTTTTCTGTTTGTATTGCGCATTTAATTGTTTTTTAAAAAAGGTTTTCTGTCCTGACCGATCACCTGATACGGCGTATCTACCAGTCGGATATGGCGTATCAAAAACATAACACTCAAGAACAACGTAATACTTTATACAGTTAAAAAATAACTAAATCCTGTTCTTCCAAACAATATGGCGTATTCTGTGAAACTCAATACGGGGTACTGATATTCAATAGACACATAGGCGTATTCAAATCAATTTAATACGACGTATAGGTCAACTAATACAATAGCAGACCAAAACTCTACTTGTTTCGATTTTACATGTAATTTCTCTCATCTAGACATATCCTACTGATTTATGGTCATTTGTTTCATGTAGTGCATGACAAGGAGTTCTACTAAAGAATATTCTTACCTTTGGAAAACTGAAAACAAAAATTTCGCTTAAGAAGGAAGCTTTTCGAAACACCAAGTCTCGTAGAATCGAATTCACCTGAGTTCAATTAATTTTCTGACATCGAGGAACAATCAGAGAACAGAGTAAGAGAAACAATAACAGAAACAATGGAGCAATACATGAGCAAAACCCAAGGAGATTACGGGTCAGGCGTTACTAGGCCCAAAATCAACCAAGATGCCCACTTTGAATTAAAAGGGCAATTTCTCAAAGAACTCCGCGACAATACTTTCAGTGGTTCGAAACAAGAAGATGCAAATGAACACATAGAAAAGGTTCTAGAGATTGTTGACTTATTCCACATCCCAAACATAACTCAAGATCAAATCATGCTTCGTCGCCTCTTGTAATTTGAAAAAAAATTACTAATGTATAAGTATGACCTTACCTGGAGCCGCAAGCGGTGGAAAGAAAACCAACCATCATGGTCATTCACAACTTGGGAACCATAAAATAAATTATCTGAACAAAAATACTGTCCACGCTGCACGTTACCAGCAAAGAAAAAGGAGAAATCAACAACTTCCCAGCAAAACCCAATGAAAGCCTTTTCCCGAGCATAGTAAAAGATTAAAGAGTTTGCAATGAAGTTTGTGGGGGGTGTGGAAGGTGCGTAAGACCAGCATTATTTGATCGATAAGCTGGAAGTCATCTTGTTTTATAAGGGGCTCAGTATGTTCCAACTAGACAAATCCTGATTTAAAGGGTGGGCCCACCCCCAATAAAAAAAAAAAAAAAAAAACCCCCCCCCCCCCCCCCCCCCCCCCCCCCCCAAAAATTTTTTACATAAAACTGCTGCAGAATGTCTAAAGTAGCCATCCAAGAAATGGCTGAATTCTCTCAGAAATGACACAATGGAACGTCTTCAAAGACCAGAAGTACTAAAACTTCTGATGGACTGGCTGCTATCCAAGCCCAACTCAACAATCTCAGACGAGAAATTAAGAAAGTAAATGAGAAAGTGTACGCTGCTCAGGTTGGATGCGAACTATGTAAAGGACCACACTATACGAAGGATTGTCTACTAAAGGAAGAAGAGAAAACTCTTGAAGAGGATTACTAGGTGCACCCTATCAACTTAGAGGACAGTATAGGGCAGCGGGGCCAGGAATCTACCAACGGAACAACGGAAATTCTTTGTATCCTGATTGAAGACCAAGTATGGAAAAATCGCTGACCAAATTTATGGCAGAATCAGCTAAGAGACATGAAGAGAACTCTAACATAATCAAAGAGATCCGAGCTTCTACCGATGCTGCAATAAGAAATCAAGGAGCATTAGTTAAGACCTTGGAAATACAAATCAGACAGATAAGCAAAGTCCTGCAAGAGAGAGGATTCGAAAGTCTGCCCAGCTCTACGAAAACAAAACCAAGAGACCAGGTCAAATCGATCTCAACCACTAAAGATGATTTATATGAGATACGCCGTATCGGGCTCACAACATAGAAGCATATTTTATGAAATAGTCCCCTTCCCAAGGCGATTACAAAACTACTGTTGTGATGATTGGAGAGAGGCAAATGAAGTAAAGATTTTGGAATCTTATGATCACACCTTGCCTCAGAAAGAAAAAGACCCAGGGAGCTTTACTTTACCTTGTTTTATACATAATGTTTGTTTTGATAAAGCCTGTTAGTGCAAATATTACGATATTTAATCTATACGATCTCTTTATGTTTTGGTGATGACAAACATGTGATTTGTAATACGTAACGTAAAGTGCGCAAGTTACTCGTAATCACAAATCATCAATGCATACATGCATCAACATCTCTTGACGTCTCAAGTATCCATTTAAGACGGACATTGGTTACCGACCCGATGTAAAAATCACAATAAGGTATGTACAAAATAAGTATTAAACTTTGTAGGATGATCAAAGAAATATGATTTGTTTTAAACTTTTATAATTTTATAAATTTAACAAAATAGTTTTTCAAAACTTAATTAGACTAAAATTATTTTTGAATTAAAAAAGAAATTATTATATGTGGGTAATATTTCAAAATTCAAAATCTGGTTCTTTTCCCCCCAAAACATGTTACACTTTTACCAGACAAGTTTGTCACCACAAAAAGACAAAAACAGGAGCGTCTGTCGGGGCGGCCCCCTTAAATACGGCGGTCCCCCCGGCGGCCCCCTAATATATCTGGGACCGCCGTTTCCTGACAGGCTATTTTTCAGCTCCTATAAATAGTGGGTCACCTCCAACTATTTTTACAACCCTTTTGCACGATTTTCTTTCAGTTCTTTCTCTCTCTAGATCTCACTAAATCTCTCTAAATCTTTGATCATTCAACTTGGTTAATCTTGTTTAAATGTGATCAAATCTTCTATCCTTTCCTCCTTTCCTCAAGTGCAAGAGAAGAACTTCGGTCATCTTCAAGATCCGAAGTTATGTAGTCTAGTTAGTCCATTTGTAACATTTGTTACATATAGATCGAGTCTATGTCTTCCAATCTTTAGTAGTGTGTAGATCCAAATGATGTATATATTTGGATGGGTTGATTGTAGGTTGGTTAGTATTTTAGGCCTTAAAATACATTGGTGATGTGGTAGATTGGTTCTAGCTAAGATTAGGACTCGACATCTAGCTTAGTGTCGGAAAATAATGTAAGCGATGCGGTTTATGTGTTTAGGCCATAAAACACAAGGTTTGTTATGTTGGGTCATAAAACATAACGGGTTTGGTTGTACCCGAAGAAGAACTCGACATCTAGCTTAGTGTCAGAAAATAATGTAAGCATTGGTATAAGGTTTTCTCCGGCACGAAAGGGAGCTTGTTGATTAGTGAAGTAACTCTCGAGTTGGATACTCAAGGAGTGGAGTAAGGCGAAGAGGAGCTTCATAACCGAGCCACTATAAATCATCATGTCGGTTTGCATTTTCTTTTACCCTTTGCTTTACTTATGTCTTTACATTTATCGCTTTAAAACCATTTTTTAACAACCTTGCAATTTGTGCTTATGATTATGTGAATTGTTGTGTATGTTGTGTTAGTCATGGTTGTGTAGCTCTTTATAGTAAACATTGTGAGTGTGGATATATTGGTAGAATATGCGCTAGTTATTGTAAATCCATTATCGACACTTCTCATATTGTTGTCCATAAACTTCATTGGGAACTGATACAAATATGATCGATCGAAAAACCTCTTCTGGAGGCGGTCCCTTTAAATAGGGCGGCCCCCTGATGTAACATTGCGGCCCCTAAAATATTATATGGGACTTGCCGGCAAGAGAGTGATATAATCTATAGATCTTAATTTTTTTAAAGGAAACGTATTTCACCCGCCCTAAAAACGGTTCCACAATTGGTTACATCGCCAACGTCTTCTAGTTATCAAATAAATGGTATAAAAAAATAGAGTACGATCCATTATTAAATTAACCTATGAAGGGATTACCTATAAAAACCTGTTCTTGTGTTTGATTCGTAACTAGTTTTGTTATTTAAATATAACATTGTATAACTACCTTGAAGGGAAAATTTTTCTCAAAAAGAACTTGAAAGTGTCAACTAATGTTTTGTCCTAGTCCGTAGAAGTAGAAATGATGTCTAAAACACGAAATTTATGTGCTGGAACAACTTTTTAAAAGTCATCATGTTCTACAGATAAGTTACCAAATATATTTTGAACAAAAACGTGTTTGGGGTCACTATTGGCAGGTCCTATAAATTTTAAGGGCGGCCGCTCCAAATAATATGGGGGCCGTCTACCTTTATTGGGGGTCGTCCTGCGTTTTCCAAGCAGATTTTGACAAACTTTGAAAAATCATATAAAATCAACCGTAAGTCCGTAGAAGTCGTGCAACCCGCCATTTCAAAGATAATTGAGTCTACTTTCATTTTAAAATACTTCCAAGTCTTTATTCTAAACTTAAATAAGTCTGAAATGCAAAATACTACGTAATGGTCAGAAACTTTGAGTTCCATTTTAACATAAAACTTGTATTTTACATTTTCCTTTGAGTCGGGCATTTCTAATTTGATAGTCTTTGAACAAATAAGAGTATTGTTCTTTCAAAATATTGATCTAATTAATCTTTGAAATGGAGAGGAACAATTATTTAAAATCAAATCAGTAAAGTAAATACATCGTTATATATCAATACATAAAACAAACGAGACGAGTATCCTTATGTGTATCTATATGAATATGTGTGTTTACTTTTGTTTCAACTTGGTTAAATTAATATTAATAATAATCATTATTATTTGTAATTAAGCTAATATATATCCTAAACATAGGTTCCTGTATGGCAATTTGTATGTTTTATGAAGTTTTCGGATTATAGCCTAATAGGAATTAACTCTAGATTTCTTGCGTTAAGTTGCAAAATTAATTGTGGCAATTGCCATATAGGCATTGATCACTAAATTGACAAGGTTACAAAAACATCTAGTAGAGCCATTTTAAGTGTAGTAACCCCACTTAAGTGAATAAAGTTTTAATAGTATAGTCAAAGTGGTGTGGTAAATTAATGTCCCAAAGAATCATAAATGTTAAAACCCGTCACTAAAATATTTTCCAGCCCATGCAACACAATTTGACTAAATTGTTTTGAATATATTTTAAAAATTAAGAGATAGGGGCTCTTCCAACAAGAAATGTAACATCTTTTCATCATCATTGCGGTGTTTAACCTTGGCTAGAATAAACAAAAGAAAAATTGAATTGAATGACATTGGTAAATAAATAAAAGAAAATGTATTTTTAAACTTTACTTGTGTTTGCATTGTTGTAACACACACACATAAGTATATTCTTTTTATAAACATATAGTGTTTTATAAAATATGTGTGTTGTATTAAAATGGTTAGAAAAATCATTTATATATATGCATACTATGCATAACAACAAATAGTTTTTTTTCGCACACACAAAATATATGACAATCTTGAAGTAAGAAATTAACTTGTCATTACTCATCAACCTCACACTTACAACTATTCTTAGGATTAGTGGAACACACTATGAAAATCTTTATTTGTCTTCATTTAAAAGAGGGTTTGTGAGGGTCAAGAAAGATTTCGAATATATATCAACTCATTATTCAAACTATGATTGATTTTTATTAACGAATCTATTGACACGTTTCGATATTGGACAAGAAATCAGATCTTATTTTGACTAGCTTTAAGATTAAAATCAAAATATAAACAATATATATTAACTTAAACCTACAAACTCAATCACACACACTCGTTTGATATGAAAATAACACATCCCTTTTCCAAGACGAATAAGAATATGCATCAGGATCATAACCCACTCTTGTGTAGATGAGTCATATGAGTCTATTTGTCCAATAGTTTTGTTTCCAAATATTGGCAAATATATGCAAAAATACTCAATGAAGTAGGATTGACGACTTGAATATTTCATCCGAAATACTCAAGTAATTTACCTTGCAATGCAATTGGTAAAGTCATTGTTTTCGAAAAGCCAAACATGATCAAATGCACAACATATGTAACTTTGCTCAAACAATTCAAAAGCACAACTCAAAACCTAAACTATCTTCTCATCAAAACTCTATCTTACTTTACCAAAAAAAGCTAATATTTCTTCTTCACCAAATGAGAACCTTTAACCATCTAAGGTTAGAATTAGGAAGAATTGAACATATTCCACAAACCATTATCGTGCTTTCTTTCAATAAGTGATCGTAAGAGGATTTTGAATATGAAGATGATTATTATTCAAACGATAATCAATCTCATCATTCAATCTAATTACAAAATTGGAATATGAACATGAAATCGAGATTAGGATTTATCTAGATCACGGAAATATCAATCAAATTACCATAGATATTTTCTGATCAAACATGTTTTAACCACACCTCGGTTATTACATGAAATCACGAATACGATTGTAATGGACAACAAGAATAGCATACCAATTGCAACTCACACATGCAATGGAAATGTATTTATTGAGTCTAAAATGTTCAAATGTTGTGTTATTAGCTATGGTCAAATTATACATGCTAAACTTAACACACTATAAGTAGGATTGACGATTATGAATTTCTATCAGGAAACTCATAAGTACTCCAACTTGATAAGCAAGACTTGGATGTCAATTCTGAAAACTCAAACCGATAACCCTTATAACTTATATAAGTTTCTCTTAATAACCTAATATCAACACCATCTCCTAAATAATGGAAAAATGATCCTTACCTAAATTTGGCACCTTCACGGATCGATGGATCCTTTGTCCTAAATTCATCTTCAGTTTAGGTAGATCCGCCTTATGGCATTAGAATTAACACGTTTTTTTTTTCTGTTTGTTTCGAGGAGTGGAGGGAGTGGGAAGTCTCTCACCAATTTCTTGCTTATAGTCTAACATAGAGTAACTACACTTTAGTTAATCATCATTAATTCTACAAAGAAACACACACAGATCTTTGATTAAATAACCTTAATTAGATTTTTTTTCATAAAAGACACGCAAAGGTGCATTCTTTGAACATTCTCAATATAGAGCATTACACATTGTCACTTTTAAGCATACTCCTAGGTCCTAGATGACTCATTCTTTCTTATAGCTACAACAACTTGCTTGCGCTCCTCAATCAACCTTAGATTCCGCAACCTTGATTAGGATTATGTGCAACCAAAATTAAAGTACAATTAGTTTGAGTCATAGTAGGTCCCTTTGTAATGAAAATACAAATACCATATACTTAGCTAACACTTCAATTAGGCAATTATTTGGTTTTCTATTTTGTCTAAATATAGAATGACTACTAGAAACATTGCACTAGAAATTTAATTTGACCTAACAGTTAAATTGCTTCCAAGAGTAAAGTTGGGTTCATGGTATAACCCGTAAAAATGTTCGTGTTTGCCTGAATTGATCCAACTATGATTAGTCTCAAAATTCAATTATCTATTTGAACTGAATGAGCTCTTCCTAAAAATATGGTCCTAAAAATAGTCTACATCGATAGACTTTGTATTTCATTAGGAGTGCACACTACGCAAGTAGAAATTAGGTTTCCCCTTGGTCAATCTCTATACTTACGGGGGTGCAGGGTGTGGTGCAGCATTTCCACAATTGATCTTGAAATTTCAAGATGATAACGTTCTCTCCTCCCACAAATGCAATTATTTGCTTTCATGCTTATCTAATGCACCAACGATTATTTTGCCAAGCTATTGAATGCATGTTAGTTGAAAAAAGCGTTTGCCTTTTTCTAGCAATTTAGATAAATAATCCTTAGTTTATCTAAAAAACCACATGCTCCTAAGTGGCTAAAATGAAACATGTATAAACATGATGATTGCATTAAAATTTATCACGTTTTTGTATGCGTCATATTTAACATACTTACGTGTTAATTGTAGCCACCTACACCATGTTAAGTTTAATGTAAATGACAATTTAATATTTAAATGTCATATATTCTTACACATTAAACTTTTTTTGACTTAATGATTATGCATGCTTAGAAAACTTGAATGATTAAATCATAATATCTTATGCATCTATATATATATAAAATATATATATATATATATATATATATTATATAAATATAAAATCTCATACAGAAAAATTTTCCTTCGCGACCGGGGTAGGGGAGGGAGTTGGGGGGTGTTTTAAGGGGGGATGTGGGGGCTAATCCTAAATTTTAAATAAGTTATAAAATGCGTCTTAAATATCTAGAGTATTCCATCACACATATCTTAATCTCCATCACCTTTCCTTCAAATAATCCACTCTTTGTCCACGAAAAGTAGATGCAAGTATAATACCCTTCCATAGTGGTATGACAACTTAAATATTATCAACCAAGAAATTTAAGGTACTTTGAACTTGCAATCACAACGTTAAAGGTCATATCCTGAAAATCCCTATATAAAGCCTTATTAAAACAACATTTAGTTAAAACGAGCAGCGAAAAACGCGGAAAAAATAAACGCAAAAGAGTTTGGGATGTCTCCTTTTCTTTCAAACGACACTCCTCTTCTCTTCGACGAAAACATCTTTCTCTTCGACGAACACATTCTTTCTCTTCAACGAAAACATTCTATCCCTTCGACGAAACATTCTTTCTCTTCGACGAAAACATTCTTTCTCTTCGAAGAAAACATTCTTTCTCTTTGACGAAAACACTCTTTATCTTTCGATCACACCTCTTCCTTCTCACTCAACCACGCCTCTACAACCCTTAACAAGATGTGCTAAGTACCTTCCTTTACTATTTCTGCTATCACCTTTAAGATAACCTTATACCTCGTCATATGATTGTTTTATGAACATTCACAATACTCGAGAAGACCACCATCCATCTTGATATTGTCAAGCTTGTCGTTTCTATCTTCGTTTGTTTTATTCTTTATTATTATTATTATTATTATTGTTATTGTTATTATTATTATTATTATTTTCGCGTACGAAACACACCGAAGATACGTCACCATTTCCTTCGGGACAATGTCCAAAAGGAAACATCTCCATCGAAAAGGTTGTGTCTGAAGATAACATCGCCGACAATCTTTCTTTACCCCTTAAGTGTGAGTCGTTAAATTATCTTCGTCAAGGTTTAGGAATGATGGAACACATTCCATAAATCGTTCTCTTCTTTTCTTCTAGTTTCGATTATAGTCCGTGTTCAATATTTTTTATTTTTTCCGTGTCTTGACAACATTAACAACTTCAATCCGTAGTACTTAAGTATTTTTAATTAGCGAAATGCAAATTAAAATGTCACTCTTTTTGAAAAATTCATCAGTTTCCCCAAACATCCCTCCTATTGGCGGTCCAGCGGCCCCCAAATCTATTCTGGCGGCCCCCGGATATATCTGGGACCGCCGACAGCAGGCAGTGAGGATATCTTCATTTTCTTTTTAAATTATTAAACAAACACACCCTCTCTCTTTTTTGCTGCTAAGAGTTGACGTCTTTCCTACACCCAAACCTATGCCTAATATCTCTCTATAGATCAATGGGTCATCATCACATCCTAACACTCACAAGCATCATTGCTTATGTTTGTTAATATGACAAGGTGAATTTCATAATATAATGCTCTCGTTCTCATCAATCCTTTACAATAGTCATACTCACAAATCTCCCTCACATCTTGTCCTCACTTCTCGTAACCTCTTTTCCTCTCACTTTGAATGGGTCTTGTTTTACTTCTAAACTAATCCTTTATTTCTCAAATAAGCTTCTCACATTCGGATAGTCGTCTCACTTATAATAGTCTTTTTACTTTCGATGTTTCTTCTCACTTCTAAACGTTCTTTTTCACTTCTAATAAGTCTTGTCTCCTCTAACGTTTCCTCTCACGTCTAAACGTTTCTTCTCTTTTAATAGTCTTGTTACTATTAAAATTCCTCCTATATCTCTCCTAACTTAATTATTTCATCCAAAATATTTAAGTAATTTGCAAAATGCAAATGTCACTCCTATTATATAGGTATAGTGTTGGGGGGGGGGATTTTCTCTCACTCATGTACTATCCACACTTCAGCTACCACTCCTTTATCTACTACCCCCTGACATTGAAATACTAACTTCCTATCCTCACTACCCTTCTCTTCCTATTTGTGGGGTTGGGGAGTGTTCGCTAAACTTGCACTTCTAGAAAGTGAAGAACATAAAGAAGATATTCAATCTTTAAGTGTTATTGAGTCACCACATTGTTGAGTCTCTCATCATTCTTCCACCATGAAAGAACTACCTCATTTCACATCCCACCTTTGTTCCTCAACATTGTCAACCAACAAAACACCAAACAAACCTTTGAATTCCAATCATCCACTTTTGTCTCGATAAGGATCAAATGCACATCAATTGATAATGCAAATGATATATCAATCTTTCTATCAACCCTCGTCGTCAACAAACTCCTTCTTTAGTATCACTCATCTTTCCTCCCTTTTCGGCTCTATGGAATCATTTTCATTCATATCCAAGAGCACATCGTCTCATTCTGTCTTATTTTTCTTTTTATCTTTATATATATATATATATATATATATATATATATATATATATATATATATATATAATATATATAATATATATATATATTGACATATTTTTCCAAGATATTAAGTGTCATTCGTCTACTTTTAAAAAGGTCATTCTCATAATATTTTATGTCAATCAATAAACGAATCTAATTCTTGTTTATCAAAAGTCTTATATCTTTCTCCGAAAACATACCATCTTGAGTCTTTTAAATTAATATCCATTTAGATTGTTGCTTTTTTTAAAATAATGATTGCATATGTCTAGCTTCTAACTTTCTTTCAAAAGTGTCATACTTTAGAATAAAAAAACCTAGAAGTGCATGTCTAGTTCCCCGCTAATGTTTTGCTATATGTATATGTGCACTTGTCTACTAACTTTGTTTTTTTTGTAGCAACAATTAACAATATTCTTGATTCCTTGTGCCGCCAAACAAGGGATCAGCATAACACCAAGGGGGATCACTTGCAGAAGCGTTTTAGCACATATTAAATTGCATCGAACTACTAGAGCATCGATGGTAATTTTTTTGATCCCATGGATACTCGTTAGAGTTAATATACAAGGAATGTAATTATCATGGGGATGCAATAAGCAAGGGGAGCTAGGAGCTATGTGGTTTAATAGCATGGATTTAGTTTAACCATAATGATAGAAGACTTTACTAGAATGATGCAAGCTCACCTTTATAGGAAGATAGGATTGGGGATTGTCAAATATGATGAAGGGTTTATTTATACTTCAAATACTTCACCTCCTCCATTTCAAAATCACCCCAAACCTTAAGGTCGTCCTCTCATACCTTCAACTTATATATTTGAAGTACATACTTTTTTTTCATGCCTTTTTCTCATCTATCATGACATCCTCTAAATTATCCAAGAAACACAAAATTACCTCAACTGTATTTCTTATGTTGTATTCTCATTCCTCCAACCAATATACTTGGATCACCTACCTTTTCCTCATTCCTTCAACCTATACACTTAAAGTACCTACCTTCTTCTCTTGCCTACTTCTCACCTCTCATGAATTTTCTAAACTATCCAAAGAAACACACAATCTCACCTTCACCTTTACTTCTCATACCTTATTCTCATTCCTCAAACGTATATACCTGACCCGGACACATCCTATTCTCATGTCCCTTCCTTCTCAAACATCATAAGCCTATAAGCTTCAAACATTTATCCACATAATACCTTTTTGCTTCGACAAAAGGGGGAGAAGGGAGTGTAAACAAGTAACTTTTAAACTTTACTATGTGTTATAGTTTACATAGTTTGTCATCATCAAAAAGGGGGAGATTGTTAGTGCAAATATTACGATATTTAATCTATACGATTTCTTTATGTTTTGGTGATGACAAATATGTGACTTGTAATACATAACGTAAAGTGCGCAAGTTACTCGTAATCACAAATCATCAATGCATACATGCATCTACATCTCTCGACGTCTCAAGTCTACATCAACACCGACATTTGTTTGCACCCGACGTAAATCACGTAAGGTATGTACAAACAACATTAAACTTGTAGGATGATCAAAGAAATAAGTTTTTGTCTTAAACTTTATATTTTTATAAATATACCAAAAATATTTCTCAAAAATTATTTAGACAAATTATTTTTGAATTATAAAGAAATGTTTTATTTGGTAATTAATTTGAATTTCAAAATCTGGGACTTTTCCCCCCAAAACATGTTTAACTTTTACCAGACAAGTTTGTCACCACAAAAAGACAAAAATGAGAGCGTCTGTCGGGGCGGTCCCTTAAATAGGCTGGCGGCCCCTTAATTGTCCGGCGGCCCCCTAATATATCTGGGACCGCCTTTGACAGACTGGCAGTTTTTAGCTCCTATAAATAGTGGGTCACCTCCAACCATTTTCACTTCTTTTTTGCATGATTTTTTTAGGACCTTCTCTCTCTAGATCTCACTAAATATTTCTAAACTCTTTGATCATTAAACTTGGTTAATCTTGTTTAAATGTGAATCAATCTTCCATCATTTCCTTTCTTCCTCAAGTGCAAGAGAAGAACTTCGGTCATCATCAAGATCTGAAGTTATGTAGTCTAGTTGAAAAAAAAAAAATAAAAAAAAACAAAAAAAAAAAATCTCTCTAAAATGATGTTTGGGGGTGTCTCCTCACTAAAAATCTTTCCTAAATTTTTGATCATTTAAAAACTTGTTTAATCCTTGTTTAAAATGTGATCCAATCTTCTAATCATTTTCTTTCTCCTTTCTTTTCTTCTTTCCTTTCCTTCTTCATTTTCTTCTTCTTATTATTCTTTCTCTTCTGCTTCTTCTCTTTATCTTTCTTCATCCCTCAAGTTGCAAAAGAAGAACTTTTCCCCGTCATCGTCAAGAACGAAGTTATGTCTTACTAGTAAGTACATTTGAAACATAGTTTACATATAGATCATCGAGTCCCCACAAGTCTTCCCAATCTTTAGTAGTGTGTAATCCGAATTGTATAAGAAAAATTTTAGAAGATTGATTGGTGTTTCGGTATTAGATAAAATTCTATACCCTCCAAATAACAATGTGGGTGTAGATTGGTTTCTAGCGTATCTCAGTCTCTCTATCATATATTCACAGCCGAACACTAGCTTAGTGTCAAAAAATAATGTAAGCGCCAACGGTTTAGTGCTTTAGGCTTGAACTCTACACTGGTTTGTGTATGTTTGGGCCATAAAACATAACGGGTGGGTGTGGGAGTGTGTAGGCCCGAGAAGAAGCTCGAGCATGCTAGCTGAAGTGACGGCACACATAATGAAGCAACTATATCTATACATTTCTATACTCACGCCGAGAAGGAAGCTATTGACGTTGTGAAGTAAACTCTCAGAGTTGGGTACACGGGATGGATAGGGCAAAAACAGGAAGCTTCGGTTCGAAACCATTATAAATCACCGTGTCCGGTTTGCATTTTCTTTTACCTTTCTCTTTACTTATGTCTTTACATTTATCGCTTTACTTTTACACTTGCATTGTGTGAATTGTTGTGTATGTTATGTTAGCCATGGTTGTATATCTCTTTGTAGTAAACATTGTGAGTGTGGATATATTGGTAGAATATGCGCTAGTTATTGTAAATCTATTATCGACACTTCTCATATTGCATCAAACTTGATTGGTGATTTGAAACAAAGATCTAGTCCGAAAACCTCTTCTGGAGGCGGTCCCCTATAAATCAGGCGCCCCTGAGTAAACTAGCGGCCCACATATATTTATGGACCGCCGACAGAAAGTGATGAAGTTTTGATCTAATATTTTTTTTAAACAAAAATGGTATTTACCCCCCCCCCCCCCCCCCCCTCTCCCCCTTTTAACGGTTTTCCCACAATTGGTAAAATAACAGGTCTCTCTAGTTTTCAAAACAAATGGATTTTAAAATAGAGTACGATTCAGGTCTCAAATTACCCATGAGGGGGATTAAATAGTGAAAAGTGTTTTGTTGTTTGATTCGTACTAGTTTTGTTGTTAAATATACCTTGTATAGTAGATTGAATGAAAATATTCTCAAAAAGCTTGAAATGTCAAGATACATCTTTCTGGGGCTGACTCGAGATTTGTTTATCTATATATATCATACTATCTATATACTATCACTCACTCACATCAGATATAGCGAAGGTGCACACGACCATCCCACAACAACACCCATAAGTCCTCACAGTTATTCCACTGAGTCTTATACCAAATTATTTTAATACACAACAAACATGTTTTTGGGGTCACTGGTGGCGGTCCCCTAAACGATATGAGTATACGAACCCCTTAATACCTAAAAACAGCCGCCTATTATGGAGTCTCCATCTTTCCACTTCGCCCAGAACCGCGGCCACACACGTATCCTTGCGCAATCCGACGGACACTCACACCTGCCCTCACACTCTGATCTCACAACAAAACTCCAAATACATAACACACTACAACCGAAGTCCGTAGTATACGTGTCGCCACCCGCAATTTTTAAAGGTAATTAAGTATATCCTTATTTTAAATAATTCTAGTTATTTTAAAACTAACAGAGTTGGCTATAAATGCAAAATACTACATAGTTTCGTTTTGACGTAAAACTTGTACTTATCTTTTCTTCAAGTCATGCTTTTCAAGTGATGTATCTTTGAAAAATTGTGTTTATCTTTCACAAGAACATTCATCTGATTAACTTTTGAAAATGGGAGGAAAAGATTTATTTTTCAAATAAAATCAAAGCTTGGTATACAACGTTGTATCTAATAAGAGTTCTAAAAGCGCGCTATATTGCAACCATACGCGAGGCGTGGCCTCCACGTTACGAAACAGGCCAAGGCGTCGTCTCTAGGCGTAGCGTGCAATAAAGCGCGATAAGGCGTGATAAAGCGCGCTATAGCGCGCCTTTTTTTGAAGCTTTTAAAAGATTTCATGGACTTGAGCTTATTTACAAGTATTTATGATTTGGGTTGTATGGGATTCGGGCTTAGTAACTTCATAACTCAATTTTAAGCCTAGTAGCTAACTAATATTGACCACTCTATAAATATTTTTTGCCGCCTTGAGTCACGCCTTAAAAACGCTATGACGCAACGCCTCACGCTAAAGCTTGAGGCTTGGCTATGCCGCCACGCCACGCTTCACGCTATTTATAACCTTGTATCTAATACACAAAACAACGACGAATATCTTTATGTGTATGCTAGATGATTATGTGTGTTTACTTGTGTTAATAGATATTAATAAGTAATCATTACTATTTGTAATTGAGCTACTTATATATCTAAACACGTGTTCCATGTATGCTACGTGTTTGTTACTAGTTTTTCCAAATCATGCCTAATAGGATTTATGATAGATCTCTTGCGTTAAGTTGCGAAATTGTTTGTGCATTAAATATAGGCATAGATAGCTATATTTACAAATGTAACAACTCGTATTTTACGGTCAATATTAAATTTTGACTTTGTTCCTATTTTTTCTTTGAATAAAACTATTGTGTTTTACTTGTTAGCCGATTTGGTGAAAATCGTCATTTTTAATTATTTGAGTGTCGTGCTTCAGATATTTATGCGTTAAGCGTTTTAAGAAATTAAAAATTTTATATTATTTCTCCGGAAGTCTAATAATTTTATTTTTAATATTCCGTGATTTTTCCCGCGTTTTAGCCGAAACCATGTCAAAATCGTATTTTACATTTTATAATACTTTAACTAAATGTTTTAACACCAAATAATATATATAAATAGCTAAACCAAACACTCCCTTTATTATTTTTACTTCTCCTACAAAACTAAAAACCAAACAAACCCCCCTTTGGAATTTAACTAAACAATAGGGACACCAAGTTTTGTGTAGTACAAAGTTTAAAAAAAAATTATATCCAAGCCCATATTCCTCCCCCTCCTAACCGGCTCCAAACATAAACCCAAATAAATCTCCTTATATTTTATACGTCGATACAGACTAGGTATTTTATTCCATATAAATAGATTTTCTTCTTTTGATAACACATAGTACCATAACAGTAAAAAAAACACGTTACTTGTCTCTTCGACACTCTTCTCTGGATCGAACGACAAACACCAACACAAAACCACCAAAGAAACATCATCAAACTATTCGTCAAACACCTCCATCAATCTCAAATCTTCTTACATTAACCTCATCACTCTACAATAATCTTTTAAACACTAAGCATAGTTTTCCTCAAGGTTTTGATTTTTTTTATTTTTTGATTTTAAAGGGTTTTAATCAAATTGGATGCAATTGGTGTTACAAGGGCTTGATTTTAAGTGTGTATGCAAGATTTGGTGTAGTAAAAATCAAGCTAGGGTTTGTTTTTGGTTATTTGGTTTTCGAACAAAGTATAACTACAAGATGTTTGTGAGTTTTCATTTTCCTTGCATTGCATCGTGATTGTAAGTATTTTGATTACATTTTTATGATGATTAATTATATATTGATTGCATGGTTGAGGGGTACGTACGGAGTTTAGGGTGTTTGGGCTTGTTATGAGACATGATCTTTATATCCTAAATCCATAATTATAGTGCATGCTTGCTTTTTGAGGTGGATCATTGTTTAGATGATAGTGAATGGATTGGCTAGATAAAGATTATTTTGTGAAGTTGTGGTGAAGTGAAATTGGTGTTGGTAAAGGTTTTTGGGATAGGCGAATTTAATGCAGAATCGAATCAGCCATATTCCGGTGCGTCATAAATAATTTTGATCTGATTTTAGGCTTTTGATTATGGTAGAGGATTCGATTCGATATATGGCACGACTTCTAATTCTTAAAAACGAAGTTTTTATGACCAATTGAACTTAGGAAAAATTTTACTAAACATTCAGCTTTTTGAAAAAATAATAGTTGCTGCAGGATTTTTAAATGGGTATTTTCGTCACTTTCGGGTCCGTTTACTGGCCATCCTCGGCGTCCTAAAACAAGAAAGTTAGATTCGGTACAAGGAACCGTTATACTTCCCCGCCGCTAGGATTCTACTAATTCTAAAAGTGAGTAGAACGGTTGAAAAGCTAGAAGTAAAAATCGGCGTTTGGTATTTATTTAAATTGCATAGACCTGATAAAGGGGCGTTTTCGTTCATATCTGTCGAGTTTTGGGTCTCGGTTAAAACTAGAAAGTTGTTCAAAATGTCGTTTTACCTTTTCGCGAGGCGATCTAAGTTTAAAAACGCCTTATGACGGGTCAAAAACTCAAACACAAATCTCAGTTTATTTATAATAAAATTGTCCTGCAGAAACTGCAGTGGTATTTTGTTATTTTCTGTTGGCTTTTGGTCTCGGCTAAAACTAAAAAAGTTGTCCGAATGTCGTTTTGCACAAATTGTATTAGAGTCCGATCTTGAAAATGTGATTTTACAGCGAGTCTTTTGGACGGGTCAGATGTTAAAAGAAAAATGTAATAATAAAAAGTCAAATTTGGCGAAATTCTTTTAAATCGTCAATGTAATCGATATGGAGAATGATTAGGCGTAAAATATATTAACTAAAGCTGAAATTACAACTAATAAGTTAGTCTTTCGCTTTTGTTCGCGTCTAGATGTCTTAATCTTGATAATGGGTCAAAATGGAATTTCTTAAAAATACAATATTATTCGAATGGGTGAAAATGGAGTTAACTTAAGCAAAATAATTAATGGAGGATAAATAAGTAAGTTTGACGCACTCATTGATTCTACGATATAATATTTCATATATGTCGGAATATATATTTTACATATGCATTTTATGCATTTTTCTTATAAATATATTCTTATACGCGCACCATTATTATAGGTCGCGGGTGAGACGTTGTCGCCGTTCTCTCCTTGTTGAATTTCTCATTCGTATACTTCATTGCATCTTCGGTAGAGATTTCATAACCCCACCCGACCTTTCTAATTCTAATGGTTTCAAAACTGTTTTCGGGTGAAATACATGCTCTGTTATCTAAACAAAATTTATTGTTTCTACTACTGTAAGCGTTACATGACTAATTTTACTAAAGTTTTTACTTGCTTACTACATGACTTTTAATACATGGTTGTTTACTCATAATTTACTAAAGCTTGATTTGCTTACTACATGATTTGAGATCACTGAATTCCTATATATGAAAACTGAGAGTTTCAACACATAACTTTGTTTTACATTTGGACACAAGTTCTTTCAATGTATCTATTCCCCTGATCATATATTGCCTAATACCTTTGCCATTAAGTCCCCCATTTCTAACATGAACCAATGAATTACAACTGGTAAACGCGAGTGTTGTGGATAGATCTATCGGGATTGACAATCCCCGTCTGGGTTGTGGTTTCTAGATAACCATTGACGCATTTAACATTTGAGGTATTTCGTAGGATGTTTGGCAGCATCTGTATCTCTTTTGGGGCACAAACCTCGAGTACTAGTTTGATTACATTTCATTACATGTTAAGGTTCGGTGTCATGAGCTTAGTGCAATAATACATGTTTTGGACTACTGCATTTGTTTTGTAGTCTACTGTTACCTAATTCTTGTGGTCCACATACTAAACATAATTTGATTTTATTGAATCATTCGATTTTGGATTTCGGAAATAAAACTTTGAAGATGTTGTAGACACTACTTTGATTACTGAAATATTACTTAAATTTTCAATATCTATCGCTTTTAACTTAACATAATGAATTCGACCAACAGTATTGTTGACATTTTGCATTATTTTCTCAGGTTATTATATATTGCAAGCTGAGCATTGCATGGAAGTCATTTGGATCGCTATCATCAAGAGAGCTATTAAAAGGGCTTGGTTATTCTTCACATTCGATAATCATTTAACTCTTTAAAAATCCATAATAGATAGCATCCTGATTTATAACACTCCTTGTAACGGTTTGTAAAAATAAAATTATTGGGACCTGAATTTACTCTGATTTATTCAAATCGAATGTGATATTTTATTAAACGTCTCTTTTGAGGTCGTTTTCTATAACTTATGTGTATGAACTATGAAGTAGCACCCCAAGTGGTATTCCGCTGTTGTGTTGTTGATTTTGAGGTTGTTACAGAGTGGTATCAGAGCACTGGTTTTAGAGAACTAGGTCGTTTTCAAAACCTAAACTATAAGCGTTTTTCGAAAACTTTTAAGAAGTCTTTCACCATTGTCTGATATCCGCACGCGCTTGCTCCCAGGTAACTTATATGCTCTCTTTTGCATCCCTATTGCTATTACATTAATAGTTAGTATATAATACTTGGTTATGATTTCACCCTCCTACATCTATCTTATTACGTCATACTATTTGCCTTATATCGGTCGGTTATATATTGACCACTCTGATTATCGCGTACTTCCTGTTTTCTTATTTTATCTCTCGAACATCAATACTAGTATCATATAAGGATACCCGTACGTATATGAGCTACCTTCTTTTAATCTCTTATGCTCATCTTCTTGTTTGTCGTTATCTAATTATATAGAAGTGATTTGTGTGATCTAGACTATTCAGAGGTCCGTTGTTTCCGCCTTTTGTTATGGCTAGCGTTAGATTTGAAATTTGGATCGGATGATACGTCCTACTTCCTTGTTATATATTGATGTAGGATTCAAGGGGATACGCCTACCCACATGTTGTGGAATCACTGTCTATGCTTTTTAATCGAGCTTGGCTTGATGCGAGTGCTAACCGAAGCCTAAGTGTGAAATCGTCTACGTAATAATAATTACTTACATATGTGTATAGTACTATAGTACGTCTTAATGAGTTCATTTACTACAATATATTGTGAGCGGCGCGATTATCTCCGAAGCATTTACACTACTTTATTTCTGTTTGATGATATTGATATTCGGTGTACTTTGTCAATTTCATTAGTTATCTTGTCGTTCGACTCCGAGTTCGAACACTCTTTTTATGCTCTTGAATCGCGTATGTTGTTTTCATAATCCATCGTTCTGAAATCTTCCAGTGGATGGGAGTACGACTTCATCTTGTTATCTCGGATCGTGCCATCTTTTGCCACATACCTTTGGAACGCGATTGACTAACGTCTTATTATTCTTCTCGTTACTTGTTATGATTTTGAAAAATCATGCCGTCAAGAGACATCCCTTACTTAATGTAGCATTTGATCTTAATGTGATATTTTGTTTTGTGTCGGCCATACTTAAGTAGGATGATTTATAATCATCTAATTGAATGAAATGGGGGACCGCTTCTTCATTTGAATAAGAAAATTTATAAACCCCGAAACCATAATTTATAATTCCTTTACTACTATGGATTGGGACGCCTCTTTATGTAAGTGACGAATTGTGAATGAGTGGGCTTATGTGTTTTCGACATAGCGTGCGTTCGTCAACATAACGAATCATTCTTTGTGCTATGAAACTCCTTTTCGACTCATAAGTTTGTTATATGGATATTGTCCGATTATGTATCGAGCCGTCTCGCCAACCATATGGAGATAAGGGGTCGAATAGAGCACCGGGACGGCCTCCATTAAGGTGGGAAGACTGTAACAATTCATATTTTATGGTCAATATTAAAATTTTGACTCCGTTCCTATTTTTGCTTTGAATATAATTATTGTGTTTTACTTGTTAGCCGATTTGGTGAAAATCGTCATTTTTAGTTATTTGAGCGTCGTGCTTCGGATATTTATCCGTTAAGCGTTTTAAGAAATTAAAATTTTCATATTATTTCTCCTAAAGTCTAATTATTTTATTTTTAGTATTCCGTGATTTTTCCCCGCGTTTTAGCCGAAACCGTGTCAAAATCGATTATACATTTATAAAACTTATACTAATGTTTTAACACCAAATAATATATATAAATAGCTAAACCAAACAACTGCCTTTATTATTTTTACTTCTCCTACAAAACTAAAAACCAAACACTCTCTTTGGAATTTAACTAAACAATTAGGCCCAAGTTTTGTGTAGTACAGAGTTTAAATATATAAATATATATATATATATATATATATATATATATATATAATAGTTATATATATAATAAAAAAAAATATCCAAGCCCGTATTCCTCCCCTTCCTAACCGGCTCCAAACATAAACCCAAATAAATCTCCTTATATTTTATACGTCGATACAAACTATGTATTTTATTCCATATAAATAGATTTTCTTCCTTTGATAACACATAGTACCATAACAGTAAAAAAACACGCTACTTCTCTTCCTCCTTCTCTGTGTTCGACGCAAACACCACAAAAACCACCAAGAATCATCATCAAACTATCTCAAATCACCTCCATTCAATCCCAAATCATTCCTACATTAACCCTCATCACTCTACATAATCTTTAAACCACTATGCATTAGTTTTTCTCCAAGTTTTTTGATTTTTTTTAGGTTTTATTTATTTTTAAAGGGTTATAATCGAATTGGACAATTGGTTTACAAGGCCTTATTTTAAAGTGTGTATCAAGATTTTGTGTAGTAAGCAATCAGATATGGTGTTTTGTGGTTATTGTTTCGCAAAGGGATCAAACACAAGAGGGTTTGTGAGTTTTCATTTTCCTTGCATTGCATCGTGATTGTAAGTATTTTGATTACCTTTTTATGATGATTAATTATATATTGATTGCATGTGCTTGACTTTATATCTAGAATCCATGAATTATAGTGCATGTTGAATTTTTATGCGGGTCATTGTTTATTATTTATATGAGATAAATTAGTGAATTGGATGGGCTAGTTAGAGGTTATTTGTGAAGTTTGTGGTGTAGTGAAATTAGTGTTTGGTAAGGTTTCGGGTTAGGCGAATTAATGCAGAAAATCGGACAGCCATATTCGGGTGTCATAAATAATTTTGATCTGATTTTAGGCTTTTGATTATGGTAGAGGATTCAATTCGATATACGGCCCGACTTCTAATTCTTAAAAACGAAGTTTTACGGCCAATTGAACTTAGGAAATTTTTTACTAAAAATTCAGCTTTTTGAGAAAATATAGTTGCTGACAAATATTTAAATGGTATTTTCTCACTTACGGTTCCGTTTTCGGCCATCGAGCCAAACATGAAAGTTGTTTTCGGAATGCCGATTTACTTCCCCGAGGGATTACTAAGTTCTAAAGTGAGTAAAAACGGGTCGAGAAAGCTAGAGTAAAATCTGCGTTTTTTGTATTTTTTTTTAAATTTTAATCAACCTAAAAAGGGGAGTTTTCGTCCATTTCTATCGAGTTTTGGATCTCGGGTAAAACTAAAAAGTTGTTCAAAATGCCGTATGCCGTTTTACCTATCCGCGAGGCGATCTAAGTTTAAAAACGCCTTATGACGGGTCAAAAACTCAAACACAAATATGCGTTTTTATAATAATTTCCTGAAGAAACTTGTAGGGGTATTTTGGTCATTTTCTGTTGGGTTTTGGGTCTCGGCTAAAACTAAAAAGTTGTCCGAAACGTCGTTTTACATCAAATTACTTTAGAGTCCGAGTCGGAAAATGTGATTTAGCAGTGTCGTTTGGACGTAGGTTAGATATAAGAAATATGTTTAAATAAAAAGTCAAACTTGACGAAATTTCTTTTATAAACGGTCTATCCGTTATGGAAAATGATTAGGCGTAAAATATATTAACTAAAGCTGAAATTACAACTAATAAGTTAGTCTTTCGCTTTTGTTCGCGTCTAGATGTCTTAACCTTGATAATGGGTCAAAATGTGTAATTTTCTTTAAAAATTACGTATTAGTCGAAATGGGTTAAAATGGAGTTAAGGCAAAATATTTAAGTGAGGATAAATGATATGTGTTTAATTACACATGCCATTTTCCATTTAAAACGAACTTAAAAGAATAAAAACATACCAAAAATACATTGTATTTGTATGTTTGCATTTGTATTGTGCAGGGAACGGATATCTCACAAAAAGACGAAAAACCAAGCAAAAATCGACAAAACCGGACACGAGATGGAAAAGTGTGTGAAGACGAAGCCCAATCAAAGTCAAATCAACTCCGAGAAGAAAAAGCAAAGGAAAATAAAACTTTGAAGGGTCAAAAATGCCAAACCCTAAGTTATATTAAGGAAACAAAGACAAAGGGCTGATTATGGAAAAGTTCATTTATAAAAAGAAAGAAAGGGGAAAAAGTAAATGAAAGAAAGAAAGATGAAGAGGGGCTTTTCCTTGAACCAAAACCAAACATTCCCATACATCATCTTCACCTCTTCTCTGCACAACCCAACTTGAATAACTTTTTCCTACCCCGCCAATACCAAAACTTCCCGATCAACACCTGTTTTGCTCCCATACTTCTCCTGCAAAATCACTCAACATCCTACCAAATCATTTCATCCACCCTACTTTTCCCCCCCACTTTATAAAGTCCCATAGTGGCAATCCCTCTCCATACCCAAAGCTACTTCGATGGCTGAGATTGTCTCCAAAAAGCTCAAAAGAAATCAAGGCTGGATTTGCTCTAGATTCTTCTCACCATAAACAGCTACACTTGGTTTTTATCTCTCCCAAAAGAAGCACAAGATGCAAGTCCAATTACATCGGCTATAGATAGAGGCGTTCTGAAAGCCGTTTTATGCATGATCATCAGATGTTAGAATCTAAGTTTTTAGTTTTTTAATATAACCTTAGCTTATTTTCAGTCATTTACAGCTTTTGCTTTCAGCTTTGTAACATTTCCAAGTTTTAATGCAAATTTAAGTTTTTAAGTCAATTTACAATACCAGTGTTAAGTTTCTTAATCATATTGTTTTGTGTTCAAAAGCTCTCATTACAGCTTGTTTACAAACTGTTTTAACTAAGTGAACTTAAAAAGCTAAGTAGTTAAGAGAATATCACAACAATCACTCTCAAATATACCTCAGCTTAAGTGATGGATATAAGCCAATTCTGGATGGGCTTATGGAACTCTCACTAGCTTGTCTTAAGCAAGCTAGAGCTTGTAGATTCATTGTTTGACCCTGTTTAGAGCAAGGGTAATGTAAGTCATCTCTCTTTTTCTATATTCTTACTTTCAGCAGAAATTATTTTATAATTGCTGCTTGTTATAAATTAACACTGCTAGGCTAATTCATGCTTATTTAAGTGCTTATTATGGATTGAAAATTGCTTATAAGTGTGTTACTTTGTTATTTGATAATCTGTTTTTAATTAATTTGAGAGAAAAATAATTTTGAAGGGGTATTTTCAACTAACAGTACTAACCTTAAGTTAGTTCTGCTAGTTAACTTTTGGAACAACATTAACCTAACACTACCAGTACTAACTCCAAGTTAGTACTGCTAGTTCATTTTCTTGGATTTCAAAGGTAGCAGTACTAACTAACACTAGCAGTACTGACTCCAAGTTAGTACTGTCAGTTAAAACTGTTAGTACTGACAGGTTCAAATAGCTATCAGCTTATTATTTCTGTTTTATTTAAGATTTCTTTAGCTTTTTAGAGTATAATTAAGCTATTTTAGTGTACTGTTTTCAGTAGAACTTATTTTGTTCTTATTCAAAATAAATTTTAAAGAGTTTAATCAGGATTTTAGTTTCTTCTAGCTTATTATCATTATAGTCCAACTCTGTTGCTTCTACTCTTATGCTTAAAGTGCTTATTTTGGGTAGTAAACCTCACTGTTGATAGCTTATTTGCTTATTTCGCCTGTTTAAGTGTTTTGTTTAAGGCAAACAGTACTAACCTTTTTAAACCCTTAACATATTAACTAATAACTACAGTACTAACTTTAAGTTAGTACTGGTAGTTAATACTGGTAGTAACTTTGTTAGTACGTTGTTTTCTCTTGTTTAATTTAGCTTAATTGCATGCTTAATTTGCTTATTTAGATTTAGATTAGCTTATTTGTCTGTCTTAAGCTAATTAGAGCTTATTTGTGCCTTAGTGTAAAAGTTTTTAGTAGCTTTCATGCTTGTTCTAGTTTATGTTCTTGTTTAATTTTTATGTGCATTTGCTTTCAGTATTAATTCACAAACATTCCTTGTTACATTCAAACACCAATCATCAATCGTTCTTCGATAATCCATTTCTAGCCTCGTTGGGACATAACGACCCGGGAACGCTCTATACTGCTTCCGGTTTTTCTTGCATACTCTGCGAATTCAATCCTTGTTGTGTATTTCTATTTAAATTTACTTATTGATACATAAAAATGAGGGGTTGGTTTGCTCGAATCAATTTTTGGCGCCGCTGCCCACCACGGGGAAGGTTGAAAAAGAGATATCCGCTAGTAATTAAGACAATTATTGTAATTATAATCTGGTGAATATTTTTCTTCTACAAAAATATAAAAAGTACAAAAATATTTTTCACTTTCTTTTATTAAGTATAATTATCATCTAAAAAAAATAATAAATAAAAAAAAAAAAAATTTGTCCATAAACAAGAAATAAAATACATAAATTGGTAAAAATACCAAAATATAATATTCTCAATTGAGGTATTATCATAATAACTTCCGGTGAACTTATTGGTTCCCAACTCGAACAAAAGATTTAAAACTTACCTTTTGTGTCTCTTACGATATACGGCTCACCTTGAAAAGTTGAACAAACTATAAAGTGGGTATAAGGAGGGTTTGTTTTCCTTGGGAACCTACGACCCGAAAGAAGAAATAAAGCAATCTGCGCTCTTCCCTACCTATCCTCCGCTCACTTTGCGTTTATCTATTGAGAGCTACCGTGAAGTAAGTAGATTATTTGGTTTAAGTTGTCTTATCTCATTGTCCGTTAAAATCAATTGTGAATAAATCTTTGAAAAAAAAAAAAAAAATTTAGTGTAAATTTTCTTTTTGTATTTCTATTTTGTGCATGCGCACTCGTTCTCAAGCCCGTAAACGTCGACAACCACAAGTCCGACAACTTTCTGTTGAAAATCAGCCAATCTTGAAAACCTATAAATCTCCATAGTTACGATGTGCTATATCGTACTATGGCGCAATTGCTCGAAGCCACCCACCGTGGGTTACGAGGATTCTATCGTTAATTCCGGAAAAAAAACCGCGAATAACTTAGAAACGAAGCAATGGTCCCTTCTGAATCTTGTCCAATAACAAGCAATTTTTGGAAATGATAAAAAGACCCACATGCTCAATCGTTATTTCAACAAGATCACGTCTACGGATGAAGATTCCGAACGTCCAAATACGTTCGGATTAAACTTATGCTATTTCCCATTTTCTCTCGAAGGGCAGCCCGATATGGCTGGAAAAAAACCCCTCGTCCGATGAAACAGGATGATCTTGTTACGAATTTTTATTAACAAGATTCTACCCTCCCTCTAAAACGACAATCTCAAAATGAAATCACAGAATTTCAGCAAAAATTTGTGAGAACACTTTGTGAGGCTTGAGATCCGTTCAATGATCTTTTAAAGTGACTCCTCGTCATGGTTTTCAGAATTGCTCAACTCTATACATTCATAATGCCCTAAAACTCAATTGATCAAGATTCATTGAACTCTCTGTCGGTGGTAACTTCTTAGACAAAATGCCTCGAGAATGTTTAAAAATCATCGAGAGCAAGTCTAAGGTACGTCAATCAAGAAACAAAGCTGTTGTAGCTAAAATGAGTACAAGCTCTTCCACCCCAGCAATCTCATCTGATGTTGCTGAACTCAAAGACATGGTTCGGGCATTGATTCTCGACAGAAAGAACCAAACCCCAGCTTCCGCCCCCGTAAAAGCGGTTGAACAAAGTTGTGTAACTTGTGGGGGAGGTCATTTTTATCAAAACTGTCCAGCCACTAATAGCAACATTTACCATGACAATATCCAAGAGTATGTGTCCCAAGCCGCTGCGGCCAATTTCAACCAAGCTAATTCTGGTTATCGACCTCCGATGGTCTCAAATCAAATTCGACCTCCTGGTTTTCCTCCCATTCAGAATCCTCATGCAAATAGTCAAAACAATTTCAATCGAGGAAATAACTTCAATCAAAACAGAGGAAACAATTTCAACCAAGGTCAGATTTATCGACCTCCGGTAAATCAACCAGTAGCTCATCAAGGACCTGCTCCTCAGACACACGGTGTGTCAAAAACAGATTTTGAAAGATATGTCCATGGCCATGATGCATGTGTTTGAAGAAACATGCAAAAACAAGGTCAAAACCTGCAATCTCCCAAATGGCAAATTTTACTGACATGCATTCAAAATTTGTTACTGCAAATACAGCTTCTACTTCCGGTTCTGGAATACTTCTGGTAACACTGTTACCCCCCAAAGGAAGATTTAATAAAAGGTAACACTACCCGAATGGTGGTTACCATCCAAGGACCGAAGCATTTAGTCATGACACCGAGAGGATACAAGGACACGATGCCTCTTGGCTTAATAACGGAAGCACCCGAAAGACGACCAACCCTCCTTTGTTTCAAATTCAGTCTCGTTAATCCAAATCCTGAGCCCAATGTTTCTCCTGTTGATACACCAATCCTAAAGCCTCGATTCATTTCCATCAAGAAGAAATGATGAAAGGCGCAAGGAAAAAGCTAACGAACAAATTGAGAAATTCTATGAAATCTTCAAAGATATGAATTTCGAAATTAGCTTTTTGGATGCTTTGACTCTTATGCCTAAATTCGCCTCAACTTTAAAAACCCTAATCGGAAACAAAGAGAAGTGAGTGGAAATGGCAAAATTAAACTAAAACTTGCTCAGACTTCATCCTAACAAGTTGCCTAAAAAACATGGAGACCCCGTCAGATTCCTTACCCATGTGAATTTTCTGCATTAACACATCAAATGCCTGGCCGATCTCGGCAAGCAACAAAATATCCGTATTCGTGTGGAAGGATCTCTCTCTTTCCGAGCTTACCCCAACATGCATGACGCTAGAGCTAGCGATTATCGTTCAAAACGCTACACAAATCGGTAACGCCAAAGACGTCCGTGATTAGTGGTAAAAGTTCCAATTTCCAGCCGATTTTGTGGTTGTTGAATTTGAGCCAGACCCCCGAGTACCTCTAATTCACGGAGGTAGTTTTTCTAAAAACTATTCCGTGCATTAATCGAAGTAACGAGGGTGAAGAATTACCCTTCGTTTTGGCAAAGAGGCTATAACTATTCAACCTGAGATCAAACTTCGAGGTACACGCAAAATTTCAATCATATGACGCAAACCGGATTGACGTCATTGATATGCTTTTGAAGAATACTCGCAGAGATCTTAGGTTTTTTTCCTGATTCATTAGCATACGAAATCCTTCTCCTGCTCTGATCCTATTTGTAGCTACAACCAACTTCATCTCGTACCGTTAACTCCATTTGGGGAAGAGTGACATTCTACTGTTCAGGAAGCAGATGCTTTTTCTTGCTCTAGATGATGATACAACTTCACCGGAAGTTGATCCGACTTTATTATGATCCCGACGGGACAATTCTCACCTAGAAGCATCTTGTACAATGAACCACCGACTCCTATTTCAAATCAAGGAGATTGATCACCAGAAACCCAAGCAGAACTCAAACTTTGTGAAAGCCAAAACGTTAAATCTTCCGATTGATGAACCGCCAGAGGTTGAATCAAAACTTACCTCCCCATACTGAATACTCATTCTGAAGATACAACGTCGGGATTATTAAATAAGTCGGATCAACTTTCCGGTGAAGTTGTATCATTAAAAAAAAAAAAATAACATCATCTAGAGCAAGAAAAGCATCTGCTTCCTCGAAACAGTAATGAACGTCACTTTCCCCAAAATTGGAGTTAAGGTCGGAGATGTAAAAAGCAACAATAGGATCAAAGCACGGAAGAGGGATTTCCGTATGCTACAGAATCCGAAAAACCTAAGATCTCTTGCTAGTTATTCTTCACTAGCCATATCAATGACTTAATCCGTTTGCGTCATATGATTGAAATTTGCCGTGTACCTCGAAGTTTGATTCTAGGTTAAAGTTATAGTCCCCCCCCCCCCCTCTTTTGCCAACACGAAGGGTAATTAACCCTCGTGCACATCGATTAATGCACGACAATTTTTTAGAAAACACCTCCGAAATTAAGGTATCGGGGTTCATGCTCAAATTCACAACCACAAAATCGGCTGAAATTGAACTTTCCATAATACACGACTCTTAGGCGTACCGATTTGTGTAGCGGATTTAAACGGTCCGCTAGCTCTAGCGTCATGCATGTTGGGGTAAGCTCGGAAAGAGAGAGATCCTTCCACACGGAATACGGCATAAGATTGATGCTTGCACCGAGATCGGCCAAGGCATTGCATGTGTTAATGCCAGAAAATTCACATGGGATAAGGAACAGCGGGGGTCTCCAAGTTTTTTAGGGCAACTTGTTAAGGGTTACCGCTGAGCAAGTTTCGTAATAATTTTGCATTTCACTCAACTTCACTTTGTTTCTCGATTAGGGTTTTTTAAAGTTGAGGCGAATTTAGGCATAAGAGTCAAAGCATCCAAAAAGCTAATTTCGAAAATCATATCTTTGAAGATTTCATAGAATTTCTCAATTTGTTCGTTAGCCTTTTCCTTGCGCCTTTCATCATTTCTTCTTGATGGAAATGGATCGATGCTTAGGAATTGGAGTATCAAACAGGAGAAACATTGGGCTCAGGATTTGGAATTACGAGACTGAATGAACAACAGGAGGTTGGACGCTTCGGTGCTTCCCGTTATTAGCATGATGCTTCTGTCCCTTGTCACCTCGGTGTCATGACAAACCTTTCGGTCCCCTTGGATGGTAAACACCACTTCGGTTATGTGATACCTTTTTAAATCTTCCTTTGGGTGGTAACAGTGTTACCAGAAGAATCCAGAACCGAAGTAGAACTGTATTAGCAGTAACAAATTTTTTGAAAGCATGTCAAGTCAAATTTGCCATTGGGATTGCAGTTTTGACCTTGCGTTTTGCATGTTTCTAACACTGCATCATTGGCCATGACATATCTTTCAAAATCCGTTTTTGACACACCGTAGTTCCTGAGAGCAGGTCCACATTATGAGTACTGGTGATTTACCGAGTCGATAAAACCTGACCTTATGTTAGAAATTGTATCCTATGTTTGATTGAATATTTCCTCGATTGAAAATTGTTTTGACTATTTGGCATGAGGATTCTGAATTAGAGGAAACCAGAGGTCGAATTTGATTGAGACCCTCGAGGTCGATCACCAGAATTAGCTTGGTGAAAATTTGCCGCAGTGGCTTGGGACACATACTCTTGGATATTGTCATGGTAAATGTTGCTATGAGTGCTGGACAGTATTTGTAAAAATGACCTCCCCCACAAGTTACACACTTTGTTCAACCGCTTTTACGGGGCGGAAACGGGGATTGGTTTTCTTTCTGTCGAGAATCAATGCCCGGAACCATGTCTTTGAGTTCAGCAACATCAATGAGATTGCTGGGTGGAAGGAGCTGTACTCATTTTAGCTACTACAGCTTTTGTTTCTTGATTGACGTTACCTTAGACTTGCTCTCGATGATTTTTTAAACATTCTCGAGGCATTTGTCTAAGAAGTTACCTCCACAGCAGATTTCAATTGAATATTGATCAATTAGTTTCATGGCATTAATAAATGTATCGAGTTTGATGCAATTCTGAAACCCATGAACGGGGCATCCCTTTAAAATATCATTGAAACGATCTCAAGCCTCACAAAACCGTCTCATCAAAATTTTTGCTGAAATCTCGTGATTTCATTTCTGAGATTTGTCGTAATTAAGAGGGAAGGGTGAAATTTGTTAATAAATTCGTAACAAGATCATCCCATGTTTCAATCGACCGAGGGGGTTCTTTTTCCAGCCATATCCGGGCTGCCCCTTCGAGAGAAATGGAAATAGCATAATTTAACCGACGTATTTAGTACTTTCGAATCATCATCGTATAGCGTGATCTTGTTGAAATAACGGATTGAGCATGTGGGACTTCTTTATCATTTTCCAAAAAAATTGCTTGTGTTGGACCAAGATACATAAGACCAGCTTTGATTTCAAAGTTATTCGCGGTTATTTCCGGAAAAAACGATCGCATCCTCGAACCCACTGTGGGTGCATCGAGCAATGCCCATATACGATTATCAGGCAACGTAACTATGGGAGGATTATCAGTTTCCAAGATTGGCTAATCAACAGAAGTTTGTCGGACTTGTGGATGTCGACGTTTACGGCCTTGAGACGAGTGCGCATGCACAAAATAGAAATACAAAAGAAAATTACACTAAATTTTTTTTTTTTTTTTTTTTTTTTTTTGGTTTTATCCAAAATTATTCACAAATTTGATTGATTTTTTTTTAAAAAACGGACAATGAATTAGACACCTTAAACCAAATAATCTACTTACTTCACGGTAGCTCTTAATAAGATAAACGCAAAGTGATCGGAGTGATTAGAATAGCGCGAAGCTTATTTCTCCCTTCAGTCGTATTTCCAAGGAACACCCTCCTTATACCCACTTTTAGTTTGTTTCAACTTTTCAAGGTGATCGTATATCGTAGAGACACAAAAGGTAAGTTTTAAATCTATTTTCGAGTTGGACCAATAATTTTCACCGGAAGTTATTATGATAATACCTCAATTGAGAATATTATATTTTGGTATTTTTACCAATTTATGTATTTTATTTCTTGTTTATGGACAATTTTTTTATTTTTTTGATTTTTTTTTGTTTTTAGATGATAATTATACTAATAAAAGAAAGTGAAAAATATTTTTGTACTTTTTATATTTTTGTAGAAAAAATATTCACAGATATAAATACAAATTGTCAATACGTAGCGATATTCTTTTTCAACCTCCCCGGCAGCGGCGCCAAAAATTGACTCGCGCAAACCAACCCCTCTTTTTATGTATCAATAAGTAAATATAAATATAAATACACAACAAAGGATTAGAATTCGCGAGTGCAAGAAAACCGGAAGCAGTATAGAGTGTTCCCGGGTCGTTATGTCCCAACGAGGCTAGAAATGGATTATCGAAGAACGATTGATGATTGGTGTTTGAATGTAACAAGGAATGTTTGTGAATTAATACTGAAAGCAAATGCACATAAAAAATTAAACAAGACTAATACTAGAACAAGCATGAAAGCTACTAAAAACTTTTACACTAAGGCACAAATAAGCTCTAATTAGCTTAAGACAGACAAATAAGCTAATCTAAATCTAAATAAGCAAATTAAGCATGCAATTAAGCTAAATTAAACAAGAGGAACACAACAGTACTAACAACAGTACTACCAGATAACTACCAGTACTAACTGAAAGTTAGTACTGCTAGTTATAAGATAGTACGTTAAGTTAAGTTAGAACTGTTAGCCTTAAACAAAACACGAATAAAACAGGAAGAGTAAGCAAATAAGCTAAAACAAGTTAACTACCCAAAATAAGCACTTAAGCATAAGAATAAGCAACAGAATGACTATAATGATAAATTAAGCAAGGAAAACTAAAACTGATTAACATCCTAAAATATTTTGAAAAGACAAATAAGTTCAACTGAACAGTCCACAAAAATAAGCTTAATCTAACTCTAAAAATCTAAAGAAATCTTAAATAAACAGAAATAATAAGCGATAAGCTAAAATACCTTCAGTACTAACATTTACTACCCCAAATACTAACTTGGAAGTTAGTACTGCTAGTGTTATTTAGTACAGCTACCTTGAAATCCAAGAAAATGAACTAGCATAGTACTAACTATGGAGTTAGTACTGGTAAGTTAGGTAATAATGCAGTTCCAAAAGTTAACTAGCAGAACTAACTTAAGGTTAGTACTGTTAGTTGAAAATACCCCTTCAAAATTATTTTTCTCTCAAATTAATTAAAAACAGATTATCAAATAACAAAGTAACACACTTATAAGCAATTTTCAATCCATAATAAGCACTTAAATAAGCATGAATTAGCCCTATCATGTAAATTTATAACCAGCAGTTTGTCGAAAGAAAGAAAAATAAGAAAAAGAGAGAATAGACTGACAAAAACCCTTGCACTAAACAGGTGCAAACAATAATCTACAAGCTCTTAGCTTGCATAAGCAAGCTAGTTTGAAAAGTCCCACCCCCCCCCCCCCCATAAGCCATCCAGAAGTGGCTTATCATCCATAACATAATTGAGGTAATATTTGAGATATTGTTGTGATATTCTCTTAACTAATTAGCTTTTTAAGTTCACTTAGTTAAAACAGTATTGTAAACAACTGTTAATGAGAGCTTTTGAAACACAAAACAATATGATTAAGAAACGTAAACACTGGTGATAGTAAATTGACTTAAAAACTAAATTTTGCCATTAAAATCTTGGAAATGTTACAAGCTGAAAGCAAAAGCTTTAAAAGACTGAAAATATAGCTAAGTAATTAAAAACTAAAAAACTAGATTCAACATCTGATGATCATGCCTCAAAGGCTTACAGAGAAGCTCTATAATAGCCGAAAGTATTGACTTGCATCTTGTGCTTTCTTTGGACAGATAAAACCAAGTGAGCTAAGTTTGTTGAGAAGAAATTAGAGCAAATCCCAGCCTTTGATTTCTTTGTGAGCTTCTTTGATGACAATCTCAGCCAACGAAGTGCTTTGGGAATGGAAGAGGGATTGCCAACATGACTTAAAAGCTGGGGGAAAAATAGGGTGGATGAATGATTTTGGTAGGATGTTGAGTGATTTTGCAGTAGAAGTATGGAGCAAAACAGGGTGCTGCTGGTTTTGGTATGCGGGAAAAAAGTTATACAAGTTGGGTTAGTGACAGAGAGAGGTTGAAGATGATTAAGGGAATGTTTGGATTTTGTACAAGAAAAGCCCCTCTACATCTTTCTTCTTTTCATTTCCTTTTTCCCCTTTCTTTCTTTTATAAATGAACTTTTCCAAATCAGCCCTTGTCTTTGTTTCCTTAATATAACTTAGGGGTTTGGCATTTTTGACCCCTCAAGTTATATTTTCCTTTGCTTTTTCTTCTCGGAGTTGATTTGACTTTGATTGGGCTTCGTCTTCACACACTTTTCCATCTCGTGTCCGGTTTTGTCGATTTTTGCTTGGTTTTTTCGTCTTTTTGTGAGATATCCGTTCCCTGCACAATACAAATGCAAACATACAAATACAATGTATTTTTGGTATGTTTTTATTCTTTTAAGTTCGTTTTAAATGGAAAATGGCATGTGTAATTAAACACATATCATTTATCCTCACTTAAATATTTTGCCTTAACTCCATTTTAACCCATTTCGACTAATACGTAATTTTTAAAGAAAATTACACATTTTGACCCATTATCAAGGTTAAGACATCTAGACGCGAACAAAAGCGAAAGACTAACTTATTAGTTGTAATTTCAGCTTTAGTTAATATATTTTACGCCTAATCATTCTCCATAACGCTAATAGACCGTTAAAAGAATTTCGTCAAGTTTGACTTTTTATTATACATATTTCTTAAATCTAACCCGTCCAAACGACCCGCTAAATCACATTTTCACGACTCGGACTCTAAAGTAATTTGATGTAAAACGACGTTTCGGACAACTTTTTAGTTTTAGCCGAGACCCAAAACCCAACAGAAAATGACCAAAAACCCCCAACAAGTTCCTTCAGAAATTATTAAAAAAAACGCATATTTGTGTACCTGAGTTTTTTGACCCGTCCATAAGGCTTTTTAAACTTAGATAGCCTCGCGGATAGGTAAAACGCATACGCATTATTGAACAACTTTCTAGTGTTTACCCGCGAACCAAACTCGATAAGAGAATGGGACGAAAACTCCCCATTATCAGGGTCCAGATAAAATTTAAAAAAAAATACCAAAAACCAGATTTTTACACTACTTTTCGACCCTTTTTACTCACTTTTTAGACATAGAAAACCTCTCGGGAAGTAAAACGGCATTCCGAACAACTTTCATGTTTCGGACGAAGGCCGAAACGGACCCGAAAGTGACGAAAATACCCATTTAAAAATCTGACAGCAACTATTATTTTCTCAAAAAGCTGAATTTTTAGTAAAAAATTTCCTAAGTTCAATTGGCCGTAAAACTTCGTTTTTAAGAATTAGAAGTCGGGCCGTATATCGAATTGAATCCTCTACCATAATCAAAAGCCTAAAATCAGATCAAAATTATTTATGACACCCGAATATGGCTGTCCGATTTTCTGCATTAATTCGCCTAACCCGAAACCTTACCAAACACTAATTTCACTACACCACAACTTCACAATAACCTCTAACTAGCCCAACCCCATTCACTAATCATCTCAAACAATGACCCGCATCAAAAATTCAACATGCACTATAATTCATGGATTCTAGATATAATGTCAAGCACATGCAACCAATATATAATTAATCATCATAAAAAGGTAATCAAAATACTTACAATCACGATGCAATGCAAGGAAAATGAAAACTCACAAACCCTCTTGTGTTTGATCCCTTTGCCGAAAACCAAATAACCAAAAACAAACCCTGGCTTGATTCTTACTACACCAAATCTTGCATACACACTTAAAATCAAGCCCTTATAACACCAATTGCATCCAATTTGATTAAACCCTTTAAAATAAAAAACCAAAAAAAATAAAGAACCTTAAGAAAACTAATGCATAGTGGTTTAAAGATTATGTAGAGTGATGAGGGTTAGTGTAGGAATGATTTGGGATTGAATGGAGGTGATTTGAGATGGTTTGATGATGATTCTCGTCGAATACAGAGAAGGAGGAAGAGAAGTATAAAATTACTGTTAAGGTACTATGTGTTATCAAAGGAAGAAAATCTATTTATATGGAATAAAATACCTATATGTGTATCGACTAATAAAATAAAATGAGATTAATTGGGTTAAGTTTAGTGATCCGGATTAGGGGGAAGGAAATAAGGGCTTGGATAAAAATAATATATATATATATAATATATTAAATATGATAATATATATATATATATATATAAGATATATATATATAAAAACTTTTGTACTACACAAAACTTGACTAATGCTAGTTAAATTCCCAAAAAGAGTGTGTGGTTTTTTTTTTTTAGTAGGAGAAGTAAAAATAATAAAGGCAGTGTTTGGTTTAGCTCTTTATATATATTATTTGGTGTTAAAACATTAGTTAAAGTATTATAAAATGTAAAATACGATTTTGACACGGTTTCGGCTAAAACGCGGGAAAAATCACGGAATACTAAAAATAAAATAATTAGACTTCCGCCATGATAATTACATTCCTTGTATATTGACTCTAAAGATCCATGGATCAAATAAATTATCATCGAAGCTCAAGAAGTTCGATGTGATTTAAATGAGTAGAATACATGCAAGTGCTCCCCCCTTGGTGTATGCTCCCCCTTGTTTGGGGCACCAAGGAATCAAGATATAGATGTGTGCTACAAAACAAAGTTAGTAGACAAGTGCATATATATAGAAAGATATTAGCATCGAACTAGAAATGCACATTTATATGTTTTTATTCTAAAATATCACACTTTGAAAAAGAATTAGAAACTAGACGCATGCAACTATTATTTCAAAATCAACAACCTAAATGATTAAAATAATAATACTCGAGACGTATGTCTAATGACTAAGATTTGACCGAACTTTAATAAATGAAAATGGGATTCGTTTATTTGGTGGCACAAAAATATTATGAGAATGACCTTTTAAAAGTAGATGAATGACACTTAATATCTTGGCAAAATATGTTTAATAAAATATACTTTAAAAGGATAAAAAGAAAAATAAGACGAGGATAGAGACGATGTGCTCTTGGATGTGAATGAAAATGATTCCATAGAGCCAAGAAGTGGAAATGATGAGCTATACTAAAGAAGGAACGTGTTGATGAGAGGTTGATAGAAAAGACTAATATATCATTTGCACTAACAATTTATGTGCATATGATCCTATCGAGACAAAGGTGGATGATTGGGAATTCAAAGGTTTGTTTGGTGTTTTGTTTGTTGACAATGTTGAGGAATAAAGTGAGATGTGAAATGAGGTGGTAGTTCTTTCATGATAAAAGAATAATGAGAGACTCAACAACGTGGTTACTTAAATATTTTGGATGAAGTAATTAAGTTGTCAAGAGATATAGAAGGAATTTTAATAGTAACAATACTATTAGAGGCGAGAGGAAACGTTTAGAAGTGAGAAGACTTATTAGAAGTGAAAAGAAACATTTAGAAGTAAGATGAAATGTTAGAAGCAAAAAGGCTATTAGAGGTGAAGCGACTATCAGAAGTGAGAAGACTATTAGAAGTGGGAGGACTCTTAAAAGTAAGAAGAACCGTTCAGAAGTGAAAAGACCATTTAAGGTGAGAAAAGACGTTTACAAGAAGTGAGGACCAAGATGTGAGGGGATTTGTGAGTATGATGATTGTAAGGATTATGTTTGATAATGAGACGTATTTCATGATGAAATTCACTTGACTATTGACAATATACGCAACGATGCTTATGAGTGTTGGGATAGGAGGATGGACGTTAGCTCGTAGCAACAAGAGAGATAGAGAGAGGGTGTTCTTTTATGATTCGAAAAAGAAATGACATATATCACAAGCCTGCTGCCAGCGGTCCCATATATATATATGGAGGCCGCCTGTTTTAATCAGGGGGCCGCCTGGTTTAAGGGGACTGCCACCAGCAGAGATGTTTTGGAATTTGACAAATTTTTGTGAAGGGAGTGACATTTTAATTTGCATTTCGCCAATTAAAAATTCTTAAAATACTTTGTATGAAGTAGTTAAGTTCTCACGACATGGAATGGAACACGGACCAGAATTGAAACTGGAAGAAAAGAAGAGAACGGTTTATGGAATATGTTCCATCATTCCTAAACCTTGAAGAAGATAATTTAATGATTCGCGCTTGAGGGGTAAAGAAAGAATTTCGGCATGTTATCTTCAGATGCTAACATTTCGATGAAGATGTTTCCTTTTGGTCATTGTCCCAAAGGAAATGGTGACGTATCTTTGGTGTGTTTCGTACGCAAAATAATAATAATAATAATAATAATAATAATAATAATAATTATAATAATAAAGAATAAAACAAACGAAGATAGAGACAAAGAGCTTGAGAATGTCAAGACGGATGGTGGTTAGCGTACAATAAATTATTACGAATGTTCATAGAACAATCACATGATGAGGTATACGGTTGTCTTAAAGGTGGTAGCAGAAATAGTGGAGGAAAGAGATTAGTCATCTCTATGGTTGAAGAGGCGTGGTTGAGTGAGAAGGAAGAGGTGTGATGAAAAGAAAAAGAGTGTTTACGTCGAAGAGAAAGAATGTTTTCGTCAAAAAGAAAGAGTTTTTCATTGAACAGAAAGAATGTTTTCGTCAAAGAGAAAAAAATGATTTGTCGAAGAGAAAAGAAAAGCGTTTTAACTTATGTTGTTAAAAGGCTTGAACATGAATTTTCGGATATGACCTTTAACGTTTGCGATCGCAAGTTAAAGATACTTGAATATTTTGGATGAAATATTTAAGTTGTCAAACCTACTTGGAGAAGTGTTAGATTTGTATCTAACCTTTACTTGACAAAAGAGTGGATCATTCGAAAGAAAGCAAGATGATGATTAAGGAAATGTGTGAGTGAAGACTCTAGGAGATATAAAACCGTTTTATGACTCTTTTGACTTTTTAGATATGTGACAAGGACATGAAGAAATATATTTAGGTGTGAGAAAATATATATATACCTAGATGCATAGGAAATATATATATATATATATATATATATATATATATATATATATATATATATATATATTTATATATATATATATATATAAGCATGCATCAACACAATAATCAACAAGATTAATGTGTAAGACTATATGACACTTAAATATAAATTGTCATACATTAAACTAACATAGTGTAGGTGCACAATTAATAGGTAAGTCATGTAAAATGACGCATACAAAACGTGATAATTTTAACTGCAATCATCATGTAAAACATGTTAGCATTTAGCACTTAAGAGCATGTGTTATTTAGATAAACTAAGAGATATTTTATCTATATTGCTAGAAAAAGGAAAACACCTTTATAATAGACATGCATTCAATAGCTAAGCAAATAGACGTCGAGCGTCTAGATAAACATGAAGGCATATAATAGCATTACATGGGAGCAAGTTATCATCATGAAACTTCAAAGCACATATGTGAGGTGCATTATATCTAGATTGACTAAGGAGAAAGCTAATTTCTACTTGCTTAGTGTGCGCTCCTAATGAAATACAAAGTCTATCGACGTAGACTATCATTAGGCATATTTAAGAAGAGCCATTTAATCAAATTAGAGAATGAATATGAGACTATCACTAGTGATGCTCAATTCAGGCTAAACACGACCATTTTTACGGGTTATACCATGAACCCAACTTCACTCTTGGAAGCAATTCAATCGTTAGGTCAAATTGAATTTCATGTTATACAAAATGGAATTCCTATATTTGCCTAATAAAGTGTAGAAAAGATACGATTTATATTGTCTTATCACTCAGGGCCTAATATGACTCAACTAACATGCTTTAATTCTGGTTTACATAATCCTAATCAAGATGTATGGAATTCTAAGGTTGAATGAAAGAGCAAGCAAGTTGTTGTAGGTGTAAAAGAGAATGAGTCACCTAGGACCTAGGAGTATGCTTAAGAGTGACAAAGTTTAATACTCTATAATGAGAGTGTTCAAAGAATGCACCTTTGCATGTCTTTTATGAAAGAAATCCAATTAAGGTTATTTACCTCAATAGATCTTGTGAATATTTATTTATAGAAATAATGATGATTAACTAAAGTTTAGTTACATGTATGTTGGACTTTTAAAACAAGTGATTGACAAAAAGAAGATGTTTAATTCTAATGCCATAGGGTGGATCTACCTAAACCAAGGATGAATCTAGGACGAAGGATCCATCAATCCATGGAGGTGCCGAATTTGGGCAAGGATCATTTTTCCATTATTTGGGAGATGGTGTTGATATTGGGTTATTAAGAGAAACTTATATAAGTTATAAGAGTTCTTGGTTTGAGTTTTCAGAAATGACATCCAAGACTTGCGTATCAAGTTGGAGTACTTATGAGCTTCTCGATGGAAAATCATAAGTCGTCAATCCTACTTAGAGTGTGTTAAGTTTAGCATGTATAATTTGACCATAGCCAATAACACAACATTTGACCACTTTAGACTCAATGAAACATCTTTATTGCAAGTGTGAATTACAATTCGATGACTAATCTTGTTGTCTTGTAATCGATTTCGTGATTTCATGTAATAACCGAGGATGGTTAAACATGTAGACACGGAAAAATATCTATGGTCATTTGATGATATTCTTTTTTTCCCATGAATTTGTTTTTGTTTAGATACATATAGTCTCGATTTCTGTTCATATTTCTAATTTTGTCAATAGTTTGATGATGAGATTGATTATCGTTTGAATAGTAATCATCTTCATATTCAGAATTCTCTTACGATCACTTATTGAAAGAAAGCACAATAATGGTTTGTGGAATATGTTCAATTAGTCCTAGTCCTAACCTTAGAATGGTTTTAAAGGAGTTCTCTTTTGGTGAAAAAAGAAATATTATTCTTCTATTTTGGTTAAAGTTATGAGGAAAGTTTTGATGATAGGAATTTTAGTTTTTAAGTTGTGCTTTTGTTTGAATTGTTTTAAGCAAAGTTTACATATGTTGTGTCATTTGCTCATGTTGGCTTTTCGGGAGATGACGACTTTTTTTTTTTTTTTTTAAACCCAAATTGCATTGCATAGGTTAGGTAAATTCTTGAATATTTTGGACAAAACATTAAGTCGTCATCCTACTTCATTGTGTATTTTTATGCAAATATTTTGGGCAATTATTTAGAACACGACTATTGAAGGGTAGACTCAATATGACATCATCTACACAAGTGTAAGTTATGATCCGATGCATATTCTTATCGTCTTGGAAAGGGATGTTGTTATTTTCATACCAATCGAGTGTGATTGAATATGTAGGTTTAAGATAATATCTCTCATTATATTTTGATATATCTTAACGTAGGCAATAAGATCGAATATATCCATCTCGGAATAACTTGTCAATTAGATTTGATAATTATATCAATTCATAATTTGAAATATGAATCAGTTATTATATATTGAAATCTGTCTTGACCTCACGAACACTCTTTTTTTAAAAGAAACAAATAAAGATTTTCATAGTGTGTTCCATTACTCCTAAGACTAGTTGTTGGGGTTGAGGTTTGATGAATATAGATCGAGTTGAATTTCTTACTTCAAGATTGTCATATATTTTGTTTGTGTGAAAAACTATTTGTTGATATATATAGTATGCATAGTTTTTGACATTTTATGAGTATATAAATGATTTTTCTAACCATTTTTATACAACACACATCTTTTGTAAAACACTATATGTTTATAAAAAAATATAATTATGTGTGTGTGTGTGTTAGAACAATGCAAGCACAAGCAGAGTTTAAAAATATATTTTCTTTTACTTAATTACCAATGTATTAATACAATCTTTTATTTTGTTTACCAACCCAAGGCCAAACACCGCAAGATGATGAAAAGATTTAGGCATCTTGTTGGAAGAGAGTTGATGTGTTGGAAATATTTTAGTGATGGGTTTTAATATATGATCTTAGGACATTATTTTTCAACACACTTAACACACTATAGAACCCTCAATCCCAAGAAGGTTACTAGACTTAACAATGATTTACAAGATGTTTAGGTAACATTTGTAAATATAGCTATCTATGCCTATATGCAATGCACAAATAATTTCGCACCTTAACGCAAGAAATCTAGCATAATTCCTATTAGGTATAATCCAAAAAACTATTAACAAATAAATAGTGTACATGGCATATGTGTTTAGATATGTAAGTAGCAATGCTCACTTAATAATATCTATTAACAAAATTAGAATACAAGTAAATACACATAATCATTTAGCATGCACATAAAGATATTCGTCGTCGTTTTGTGTATTAGATATAACGATGTATACTTAGCTTGATTTGTTTTGAAAATAAGATAGTTCATCCCCTTTATAAAAATTAATGAAGATCAATATTTTGAAATGACAAATACACTATTTTTCAAAGATACATCAATTAGAAATGCCCGACTTAAAGGAAAATACAAAAACAAGTTTTACATTAAAACATAATTTAAAGTTTTGACCACTATGTAGTATTTTGCATTTCTGACTTATCTAAGTTTAGAATAAAGGCTTGGAAGTATTTTTAAATGAAAGTAGACTCAATTCTCTTTGAAATGGCGGTGGCACAACTTCTACGGACTTACGGTTGATTTTATATGATTTTTCAAAGTTTGCAAAAATCTGCTGAAACAGACAGACGCCCCCCATAAAAGTGACGGCCCCAGATATATTAAGGGGCCGCCCGGACATTTATGGGACCGCCACGAGTGACCTAAAAAATACGTTTTTCGTATAAAATCATTTGATAACTTAATGTAGGGACGTAGGACTTTGGGGAGTTGTTCCAGCACATGAAACACGTGTTTTAGACATCATTTTTACTCATAGGACTTACAAAGACGTATTTTACACTTCCAAGCTTTTTGAGAATATTTTTAGTCAAGCTAGTATACGAGGTATATTTAACAACAAAACTTATACGAATTAAGCAACAAAACACTTTTCATATTTAATCCCCCTTCATGGGTAATTTGATACATGGATCGTACTCTATTTTAAAAACCATTTGTTTTGAAAACTAAAGCGACGTGGCTCTGATACCAATTATGGAAACCATAGAGGGGGGTGAATACGTTTCCTTTTAAAAACTTTAAATCTTTTGTATCAATTATTACATCACTCTCTGCCGACGGTCTTGTAAATATATGGGGGCCGCCTAGTACATAAGGCGACCGCCCTATTTAAAGGGACCGCCTCCAGACGAGGTTTTAGACTAGATCGTTTATATCAAATCACCAATCAAGTTTGACGTAATATGAGAAGTGTCGATAATGGATTTACAATAACTAGCGCATATTCTACCAATATATCTACACTCACAATGTTTACTACAAAGAGCTACACAACCATGACTAACACAACATACACAACAATTCACACAATCATAAGCACAATGCAAGTGTAAAAGTAAAGCGATAAATGTAAAGACATAAGTAAAGAGAAAGGTAAAAGAAAATGCAAACCGACACGATGATTTATAGTGGTTCGGTCATGAAGCTCCTCTTCGCCCTACTCCACTCCTCGAGTATCCAACTCGAGAGTTACTTCACTAATCAACAAGCTCCCTTTCGGCGGAGAAAACCTTATACCAATGCTTACTTTATTTTCCGACACTAAGCTAGATGTCGAGTCCTAATCTTAGCTAGAACCAATCTACCACTTCACCAATGTATTTTAAGGCCTAAAATACTAACCCACACATTATCAACCCATCCAAATTTACACATCATTCGGATCTACACAACTATTTAAGAATGGAAGACATGGACTCGATCTATATGTAACAAGTGTTACAAATGGACCAACTAGACTACATAACTTCGGATCTTGATGATGTCCGAAGTTCTTCTCTTGCACTTGAGGGGAGGAGGAAATGATGGAATATTAGATAACATTTAAACAAGATTAAACAAGTTAAATAATCAAAGAGTTTAGAGATATTTGGTGAGATCTAGAGAGAGAAGGTACTAAAAAATTATGCAAAAGGGTTTACAAAATGGTTGGAGGTGACCAACTATTTATAGGAGCTGAAAACTGCCAGTCTGTCAACGGCGGTCCCAGATATATTAGGGGGCCACCGGACAATTAAGTGGCCGCCGACCTATTTAAGGGACCGCCCTGACAGACGCTCCTATTTTTTTCTTTTTGTGGTGACAAACTTGTCTGGTAAAAGTTAAACATGTTTTGGGGGAAAAGAACTAGATTTTGAAATTCAAATTAATTACCAAATAAAACATTTCTTTATAATTCAAAAATAATTTTTCTGAATAATTTTTGAGAAATATTTTTGGTATCTTTATAAAAATATAAAGTTTAAGACAAAAACTTATTTCTTTGATCATCTTACAAGTTTAATGTTGTTTGTACATACTTTATGTTAGGATAAATGTTTTCTTAACTTAGTACCGACAATACAAATACTTAGTACCGACAGTTATACTTAGTACTGACAGTACAAAGTGTTAAGTACTGTTAGTTAGTTAGTACCGTTAGTAGAACGTTAGTTAGTACCGTTGAGAAGATATTTAAAAGATATTTATGAGATATTTGTCAGAAAGACATGTAAGCCTATTAGGGTTATCCTTGGTCTATAAAATGATAACTGTTGGCATAGTTAGCAATATCTCTCTCATATATGAAATAGAACTAAAAAAATCACATACAACATCATAGTTAGCATTCTGTAATCTTCAAGAACAAATTAACAAAGTTGTAATTCGGTTGTTCATTGTTCTTCTTAGTACCTGTGTTAAGATTCCGCATTAACACATTGTATTCAAGTCATTGTTTCTACATAGTCGTTTGTATTTATACATCTTGACTATCATCCTTTATAGGCTGCAAAGATCCTTTCAGTTATCAAGGACCTTCAGTAAGAATGTCTTGCATCTACTAGATTTAATACTACTAATCCCAAATACATGAAACATATCAGAAGTCTTATTGTTCAAAGATCATTGCATAATAATTAAACAAAATGGTTTCAATGGACTTAGTCTGTTGGCAATCAATTTTTTTGGTCATGCACTTCGATGCGGTTTTTGTAAGACTTCACAAGAAGTTTTACAACTCCCTAGACAGAGTACCTAACCGTTGTAGTGTAGTATAGGCAAGACTCGGGGGTTGTTATCGTTCTCTAGGGGAATAACACTGTGAAGGTCGAATTGTATGTTCACTAAGGTCTAGGGGTTGAAGGAAGATTATTTTTTGTATTTTTATATTTTATGAAAGAAAGTAAATCTCGGGTTTGAAGGTTGGTTTGTTTTAAACTAATTACTACTCATAATAAAACAAACTAGAAAATAATTGCACATCAAATACTTTATATTATATATAAAAGTTATAAATTTCTTTTCATTTAATATATATAAAAAACACACAACAAACACATCTCCCTCTTCTCTCACCCAATTTTCCGGCTAGCCACCCACCGGCCGGAATCCGGCCACAGCCGCTGCCAGAAAACTTTTCCGGCGAGTTTTCCGGCCGAAACCAAAATTGTTTTTCATCACCCGATCTATCCGATCCACTATGTCACTCGCCGCCACCCGCCTCCACCGCCGCTGCCACCCCTCTACGCCCAGCAACCTCACCACTCGCCTTCTCACCACCTCATCTCCATCCATCATGGCAACCAATCGACACCATGACACCACTGCGCACCTTCAAGGTGCGTTCGGTTTTTCTTTTCTGTCAACAACCCTATGAGGTGTTAGTTTCTGTGGTTTAACTGACCACCACCAAAGGTGGCGTCGGTTTACTGTTCCACTATTACTATCGCACCAAAAGGGTGCGTTCGGTTTATTTTAAGCACCATGGGTGCATTCGGTTTGGCTGTTAAAACAGCCAAAGGTGCGTTTGATTTGTTCATAATACGGATTAGGGTGTGTTGGTTGTGTTAGCACCGAACAGGTGCGTTTAGTTTAGCAGGTTAGCAGCTAGGGGTGTTAGTTTGGTTTTGTTTCGGCACTATGGGTGCGGATTTATATTAACATTCCACCACAACAACAACGAGGTTGTGTTTTTGGTTTGCTAGAAATCACACGTAGGGTGCAGTTTTGGTTTACATCAGGTTAGGTTCGTTGGGTTCGGGTCAGCACATGAAAATTTGTGTGTTGGTTTTTTATAAAGCACCTACAAGGGTGCGTTTGGATGGCTTTTTACAGCATAGGGTGCATTTGGATATTGTTTATCAAGCCAAAAGGGCAGTGGAACTGGGTATATGTACTGTTGGATCGATTAACTGAATAGATCTAAACCTTCAGCTTGCAAAGAGTTTGCTCCTTTAGATAATTCTAAAGCAACAATATTGAAACACTGAGTGAACACTATTGATTATGCGGAATCTAATCAATAATGCTAAGAAGAACAATAATAAATACCACAAAAGAACTTTTATATTAAACTTTGAATCTGCCTAGGTTACAGATTAACAACTATGATTACTATTCAATCTCTATGATCTTGTGTAAGAACTATTATCTACTGACTATGCCTAGGGTTCTGTTTTATGAGATCAAGGAACCCTAATGGGCTTTACAAAACCGCGTATAAAGATAATGCATAACCATTCCTAAGAATATCTCATGGATAGTCTTTAACTCTAACTAATTTCTGCGTAAGCAGACTTAACTATTACATAAACAGTATTAACTTTTTAACACTACCAGTACTAACTATGATAAACCTTCTACCAGTACTAACTATGATACTAGCAGAACTAACTACAATACTAACAGAATTAAGTCTGTTATACAAAATTCCTAACAATCCTCCCCTAAACTTGAACTTCACTTGTTAACTTTAAGTTTCTTTAGTTGTCTTCAGTTTGGGCTTTTGAGAATTGTATCCAAGCATGTCTTTAAGTCCTTAGCTTCTCTTCACAACTACACAGCAACATCCTACTAAGTGCGCTTTGTAGTTTTTGGCAAACTACCAGCCATCAATGGATTTGTTAAGTCTTTACCATGAGCCGTTTGCTATGGACTAGTCAATGCTTCATTGCAATAACAAGGTGCATTGATAACCTTATAGTTTTTAGCAAACTATCAGCTATCAACGGATTTGAGTTCTCTTTACCAGTAGCCGTTTGCTCTGGAGTAGCCAACTCTTTGTTTTAAAAATATGGTGAGTTGATTACCATACAGTTTGGTAAACTGTCAACCAATAAACGGATTTGAGAAGTCTTACCAAAGCCGTTTGCTTTGGACTAGACCAGGTTCTTAGCCTATTAAGCCATGGTGAACTGATGACTATTTGTTGTGTGGTGGTTAGCCACACCCAAACCCTTTTCTTACTTCCATTTATAGCCATAGTTTCCCAAAAATATGCTCACTGCTCTACTGTAGAGACCTCAATCACTTTCTTATCCCAACCTGCCTTCTTAATCATCTTCAAGAGTTGATAACAAACTTCATCCTTTGTCCATCTAGAAGCTATCTTAGCATCATTTGGCAAGCATCTTTTGAACAAAGATATTTTCTATCTGCTAACATATATATAGTAGATGCATCCAATGTTAAGCAGTGTACAACACAAGTAGGATAATACCTCCAATTAATTATCTTCTGTTGAAGTGGCAAACTCCAGATTGCATCATCACTAAGAGGTGGATCAAACATGGTCTTGAGATCACCCCAAAGTACTTTGTCATACATCTCTTCTTGTGTATTTGTTCCATACTTCTTTATCACCAATCTGTACAACTCTACAAGCTCATCTCTTGAAAAATCTTTAAGCATAGCTCCAAAACTCATATAAATTTTTGCTCAGAGACCATCTTTCTCTTATGATCTGAAAAGCAACCTTTTTGACTTGAATTGAGAAATGAAAAAAAAAAAATTCCCCCCCCCTTACCAATTACAATAGTAGGAGTTTTGTAGCAGTTGGAAAAACATCTACTTACTCTCCGATTCTAATGAACATCTTGACTTTATCTTTCACTTAGCTTCTCTTTCCTTGTTGAAACGCATCTGCGCAGTCTTGTCAATATTTATTCCCTTTCGTGCCTTTTGCTTCCATCTCATGTCCTGTTTCCTCAACTGGCACAAAGGAATCAGTTTCTTCTTATTTTACAACTTTCTCTTTTCCCTTTGATTAAGCATCCTGAATGTCAATCTTCTTGTTTCTTTAAAGTTTTCCTTGTTCTAAATTGCTGGTAATCCATGCCTTTTCACTCTTGCTTCAGTTCCTGGACTACAAAACTTTCAATACGCTTCATTAGCTTTTCAAATTCAGTCTTCAATTCTTCAAAAGAAAGCTTCTTTAATTGAGACAGTTTCCATGAAATCTGATTCTTGATGAAGGTACTCCTGTATTCTCTTTGTTGTGCTTGTGTCATTGGCTTACTTCTTTGCTTAGCTTTTTTTCAACATAGAACTTCTTCTCTCATTTATCATTTCCTACCATTCTTTTGCAAAATCATCAATGCTATATACGTTCATCTCCTAAAGACTCTTGATCTACCATCTGATAGTAGCTTCCAGTTTTGCCATAAATGGTATCCACTCTTCTTAGTATAAAATTATGCAGCCTTTTGAACTTCAACCTTATCTTTTTAGTTGTTGTTTTGACAATTTCCATGTTTCCTGCATGGGCACATCTTTTGAGCTAACATCTTTATCTAAATGAACTGTTTAAACTTCCTTCCATCCATTTGAGCTTGCAATCTAATAAGCCTCTTCCAATCCAGCTGCTTCTTGTCTTATTTGTTCTTTAGTCTTATGAGTAGCCTGGATATCCTTTTCAACCATTAGAGTATTTCCTTCCCTTTGACCCCTTTTACTAGCAGTACCAGAATTAACTTTAGCACTACCAGTACTAACCTCTTCAATACCAGTATTAATCTCTTTTTCCGCATCCAATCCAGTATTAATAATCTTAGCCATTGACCTTGCTCTCCTCCTATATCTCTTACCTTTATCAGTTGATTTTACCTTGCTAACACCCTGAGAACAACACATTGACAATGTTTTGGCTGCCTCCAAGATTGTAGACTGATATCTTCTTTTTGAGCCTCCCCTTGCAAGATTTTTGTAGAGTAACATACAATCTGTGCGACTTCGTCTTTCAAGGATTCTCTAAAACCAAAGAAATCTAGAGGATGATCATCAATTAATCCTGAATTTACCTCCCTGATCCTCTGGTCTCACACCTCTGATCCAGATATTAACCACCTGCTGTGTCTTTCCTTTTAATGACCTTTTCCAGAAATCTTTACCCTTTTACCAATGTGAAACTGCCTTTTCCATAAGTGTCTTTGTCTGTTGCTAGCTCTGTCTCTAAAAGTTTTTTATTCGTCACCAACTTAGGTACAATATTCATTAATTCTTTAAGTTTCATACTGTCCTCAGCACTTCCTGATGTATTACTTTCAGGGAGAGGTGCTTCATAGGACCTAGGTGGTGAATAATGAGGTGGTGAAAAAGGTAGTGATTGATGTGGTGAAGGAGGTAGGTGAATGAGGTGTGGGATGGATGAGTTGGTGATGGAATGGTGAATGAGGTGGTGGTGATGAGATGAAGTGGTTGAGATGTGGATTATAATGCAATCAATAGGTGTGTGATGGGGTTCATCTGGTTGTGCTGAGCTTCACCTGGATCCACAGCTGCCCCTAGCAGCAATATAAGCAGCAACAATGGTACAAAAATCCCCTGCATAAGCCCTATTCATGTTTGCAAAAATCTTTTTGGTCCCAAAGTGGGGGGCTAAATACCCTTCCTTTATGTTCATTGTAAATGTCTAAAATAATTTTGTAAAAACCTGGATACATTAGAAAATTTTGTATTATCTCTCTAGATTATGTAACCATCCTATCAACAAAAATCTTTTGGAAAATTATAAAACCCTATTGCTAGATAATCAGATAATGCATAGTAATAATACACCAAATTGATCCCATCCACCAGACCTTAGGCAGTAAGCGTGTAAAAAAATGATGGATTAGAAATTTCCATTGAGGGCGTAAAATTCCTTTTCCAAAAAGTTTAATTTACCCCAATAACATAGCCCAATGTAGCTAATCCACAGTTATATTTCAGCAATCAATAAATTATGTATTCTGTTGCATCGGCCAATTGAAGTTTACTTCTAACAGATGCTCGGTAATCAGTAAATAACCTTTAAGTCTTATAGATGCTATTAATTTTTGAGTCCCATTAAGCAAGTGTTTCAGATTGTGGCATGTTTGCCAGAACTGTTTGACTAGGAAGTCATAGATATATGATTTATGAGCTTAGGCATACCTGAAGATTACCTTTAAGAAACTCACTCCTTAGTGAAACCAACACTTTCATTTGGTTTCTTCAGGAAAGCGACATATATCATGTCGGAAAGTACTTAAGATTAGCCATAAGAACACTGTTGAACAAAAGTCGTAAGAATTCAAATTTTAGTGTTGGGTTTGATACGAGTGAATGACTAAATACTGGTAGAGAGAGAGAATTGATTTTAAGCCGATGAATAACAAGGTTTCTTATTGGACCGTGTGTAAAAGAAGTTTCTTTAGAGTAAAGAAAGATATTTTATGAAAAAAGTGAGTAATTTATCCAAATAAGAAAACCTATGTTAGAAGTACGCACCGTAAAAATCTCTAACGGTAATATATAAAATAAGAAAAGTCAATTTTCCCTCACCAGCACCAACAGTCATCTACCAGTATTAAAATTAGTCTACCAGTATTAATATAGTCTACCAAAATTAACATAATAGAGACTACCAACATAACTTATAGACTACCAGAATAACTTTAGTCCACAGAATTAACAAGTAGTACCACCAGAATAACTTGTAGACTACCATAATTAACTCTAATACTTAGTACTTATAGACCATGACAGAGTAGATCTGCCACCATTGCATCTACCATCCTCAAATCCATGCTTATCCTGAAAGTTAGTGCAAAAACAAGAAAAATGCCTACAATATACCAGGAAACTTGAACTAAAGACTTGAAAACCGAACTAACATACTAACTATGATAAACACTTCTACCGGTACTAACTACAATAGTAACATAATTAAGTCCTGTTATACAAAAATTCCTAACCATGCACCAGAGGGGTGCGTTGGTTTTATTAATGACAGCAAAGGTTGCCGTTTGAGATTTGCTGTTTTACAGCCTAATAGGGTGCTCCGTTTGGTATATATAAAAAATTACTAATCAATATATACCAAGACTTATAATCTATATTAAAAATTAGATCAGATGGTAGGTTAATTGGTTAAATAAATGTGATATTGATTACCTTGTTTAGTTTATATATTTAAAACATGCGGATGTTTGAAATATTGATTTCGTGTATCAAGTGGAAAAACATTTGATTTCATAAATATGGGAAAAGTTATATAAACAGGAAAGTCATGACGAAATTTATATAAATGTCTATATTTAGTAATGTTTTACTAAACCTCTATTATTTTAGAAACCCGATAAAAGGAACTAAGTTATATTTAAAGGATATATTAAACTATAACTGTACAATAACTCGACAACAACGAAATAATAATTACTACTTTACAAATGCGATAATATTTAGCCACGGATCACAGTCGATAAGACCAAAGATTATTTATAAATATTATTTTAAAATTCCTGACTAGAAGGTAAATCATAACTTACGTAAAAGCTAACAAACATTCAGTTGTTTAATCAAAACTTTACGTACGTATGTCTACTTTATGCAAAGGACTTTTTATTAATACAAATGGTGTCGAAATATCTGGTTTAATTACTTACTCACAAGACTTATTAATAATACTCTGCAAAGCATTATATACGTCACATTAATCTTTGGATTGTTTGTCTTTGTTATATAATTCACGGTATGAGTTATATAAGTGGTTTTATTTTTATATTATTATATATAAAAAATAAACCCTTATATAACTCATACGTGAATTATATAACAAAGACAAACAATCCAAAGATAATGTGACGAATAAATGGCTTTGCAAGTATAATATAATAAGTAGTGAGTAAGTAATTAAACCAGATATATCGACACCAATTTAATTATAAAAATCCTTTGCATAAATAAGTATACATACGTTCTTAAAAGTTATGAATTAAACAAACTGATGTTTTGTAAATCTTTATACGAAAGTTATTGATTTAACCTTCTAGTCATGAATTAATAAAATATATATTTTAATAAATAAATCTTTCGTCTTATCGACGATCTCGTAGGCTAAAATCATCATCGCATTGTAAAGAATAAATTATTAATCGTGTTCAGTATGTACATTTTTTTTTTTGTTTTTTTGTTTTTTTTTTTATTTTTAATTTTTTTTTTTTTAGTTATAAGGTTTAATATATCCTTTGTAAATACTAACCTTAGTTCCTTTTGATCGGGATCTAAAATAATAGAGGTTTAGTAAAACATACTAATATAAGAAATTTATACAAAATTTCGTCAAGACTTTCCTGTTTATATAACTTTGGCCCATATTTATGAATCTAATGTTTTTCCACTTAATACCGAATCAATATTTCAAACATCCGCATTTTTAAATATAATGAACTCAACAAGGTAATCAATATCACATTTATTTAACCAATTAACCACCATCTGATCTAATTTTTAATATATATATAAAGTCTTGGTATATATTTTATTAGTAATTTTTATATATACCAAACGCACCCTATTAGGCTGTAAAACAGCCAACCAAACGCAACCCTTGCTGTCATTAATAAAACCAACCGCACCCCTTGGTGCATGTTAGGAATTTTGTATAACAGACTTAATTATGTTACTATTGTAGTTAGTACCGGTAGAAGGTTTATCATAGTTAGTACTGGTAGTTCGGATTCAGTTAGTTCAAGTTCATGGTATTATTGTAACATTTTGGTCTTGTTTTGCACTAACTTCAGGATAAGCATGGATTTTGAGGAAGGATTAGATGCAATGGGCAAATTCTTACTCATTATATGGTCTGTAAGTACTAAGTATTAGAGTTAATTCTGGTAGTCTACAAGTTAATTCTGGTGGACTACTTGTTAATTCTGTGGACTTAAAGTTAATTCTGGTAGTCTATAAGTTAATGTTGGTAGTCTATATGTTAATTCTGGTAGACTATACTAGTACTGGTAGACTAATTTTAATACTGGTAGATGACCGTTGGTGCTGGTGAGGGAAAATTGACTTTTCTTATTTTATATATTACCGTTAGAGATTTTTACGGCGCATACTTCTAACACAGGTTTTCTATTTGGATAATTACTGCACTTTCTTCAATAAAATATCTTTCTTTACTCTAAAGAAACTTCTTTACGCACGGTCCCCATAAAGAAACCTGTTATTCATCGCTTAAAACTCAATTCTCTCTCTCTACCAGTATTTAGTCATTCACTCGTAATCACACCCATAACAATAAAATTTGAAATTCTTACGACTGTGTGTTCAACAACGTGTTCATATGGCTAATCTTAGTACTCCGACAAGCAAATATGGTCGCTTTCCCTGAAGAAATCCAGAATTAAAGTGTTTGGTTTCACTAAGAGTAGTGGAGTTTTCTTAAAGGTACATCTCTCAGGTATGCCTAACTCCATAATCCTACTTTCTATGACTTCCGTAGTCAAACAGTTTTCTGCAAACTGCCACAATCCAGAACAATGCTAATGGGACTCAACAATTAATAGCATCTAATAGACTCTAAAGAGTATACCACTATTACCGAGGCATCTGATAGAAGTAAACTTCAATTGGCAAAAATAAAAAAAAAAAAAAAAAATTAAAAAAAATTTTTTGATGCAACAGGAATACATAATTTATCTGATGCTGAAATATATGCTGGATTAGCTACATTGGGGTATGTTATTGAGGGTAAATTAACTTTTTGGAAAAGGAATTTTACGCCCCAATGGAAATTTCTAATCCATCATATTTTACACTGCTTAAGCCCTAAGTCTGGTGGATGGGATCAATTTGGTAGTACTATTACTACTGCATTAATCTGTCTATCTAGCAATAGGGTTTATAATTTTTCCAAAATGATTTTTGATAGGATGGTTCATAATCTAGAGAGTAATACAAAATTTTTAATGTATCCAAGGTTTTTACAAATTATTTTAGATATTACAACTGAACATAAAGGAAGGTATTTAGCCCCCACTTTGACCAAAAAGATTTTTGCAAACATGAAAAGGGGTTATGCAGGGGATTTTGTACCATTGCTGCCTGCTATATTGGCAGGGGCAGCTGTGGATCCAGGTGAAGGCTCAGCACAACCAGCTGAACCCCATCACACACCTATTGATGCAATATCATCCACATCTCAACCACTTCATCCATCACCACCACCTCATTCACCACTTCCATCACCACCTCATCCATCACCACCACCTCATTCACTACCTCCTTCACCACATCAATCACTACCTTTTTCACCACCTCATTATTCACCACCTAGGTCCTATGAAGCACCTCTCCCTGAAAGTAATACATCAGGAAGTGCTGAGGACAGTATGAAACTTAAAGAATTAATGAATATTGTACCTAAGTTGGTGTCCAGAATTAAAACTTTAGAGACAGAGCTGCAACAGACAAAGACAACTTATGGAAAGGCAGTTCTCACCTTGGTTAAAAGGGTAAAGATTCTGGAAAAGTCATTAAAAAGAAAGACACAGCAGGTGGTAATATCTGGATCAGAGGGTGAAGAACCAGAGGATCAGGGGAGGAAAATTCAGGATATTGATGATCATCCTCTAGTTTCTTTGGTTTAAGAGAAATCCATGAAGAGAAGTCAACAGATTTGTTTACCCTACAAAATCTTCAGGGGAGGCTCAAAAAGAAGATATCATCCTACAATCTTAGGAGCAGCCAAACATTGTCAAATGGTTGCTTCTCAGGGTGTTAGCAAGGAAAATCAACTGATAAAGGTAAGAGATATAGAGCAGAAGCAAGGTCAAAGGCTAAGATTATAAAATCTGGATTTAGGCGGAAAAAAGAATTAATACTGGTATTGAAGATGTTAGTACTGGTAGTGCTAAAGTTGATTCTGGTACTGCTAGTAAAAGGGGTCAAAGGGAAGGAAATGCTCTAATGGTTGAAAAGGATATCCAGGCTACTCATAAGACTAAAGAACAAATAAGACAAGAAGCAACTGGATTGGAAGAGGCTATAAGATTGCAAGCTCAAATGGATGAAGAAGTTACAAAACAGATTCATTTAGATAAGATGTTAGCCAAAAGAGTGCAGGAGGAACAAGAATTGTCAGAACAACAACTAAAAAGAAAGGTTGAAGTTCAAAAGGCTGCACAATTTTATACTGAAGAAGATTGGGATACCATTAGGGCAAACTAGAAGCTAATACAGAGGTAGTCAAAGTTCCTTATGGGGGGGGAAAAAGTATAACAATTGATGATTTGCAAAAGAATGGTAGAAATGAATACAATGAGAAGACGAAGTTCTATTTTGAACAAAAAGCTAAAGCAAAAAGTAAGTAAGCCAATGACACAAGCACAACAAAGAATTACAGGAGTACCTCATCAAAAGAATCAGATCCAGGAAACTGTCTCAATTAAAGAAGCTTTCTTTTGAAGAATTGAAGACTGAATTTGAAAAGCTGATGAAGAGTATTGAAAGTTTTGTGCCCATGGAAACTGAAGCAAGAGTGAAAAGGCATGGATTACAGCTAGAACAAGAAACTTTAAAGAAACAGAAGATTGACATTCAGGATGCTTCAATCACAAAGGGAAAAGATGAAGTTGTAAAAGAAGAAGAAATTGAAGTGCCAGTTAAGAAAACAGGAATAAGAAGGAAGCAAAAGGCAAGAAAGGGAATAAATATTGACAAGACTGCACAAGATGATTCAACCAATGGGGGAAAAAAAGAGAAGCATATGTGAAGTAAAGTCAAGATGCTTCATTAGAATCAGAGATTAAAGTAGATGTTATTCCACTGCTACAAAACCTCCTACTATTGTAAATTGTAAGATCATTTCTCATCAAGTCAAAAAGGTGCTTTATCAATACATAAGAAAAGATGGTTCTGATAAAATTTATATGAGTTTTTGGAGCTATCATAAAGAATTTTTCAAGAGATGACTTGTAGAGTGTACAGATTTGGTGATAAAGAAGGTATGAAACAAATACACCAGAAGAGATGTATGACAGAGTACTTTGGGGTGATCTCAATACCATGTTTGATCCACCTCTTAGTGATGATGCAATCTGGAGTTTGCCACTTCAACAGAAGATAATTAATTGGAGGTACTATCCTACTTGTGGTTGTACCACTGCATAACCATTAGGGGGATGATCTACTATAGATAATTTAGTAGAATAGAAATAATATCCTTTGTCAAAAGATGCTTGCCAAGTGATGCTAAAGATGAAGCTTCTAGATGGGACAATGGATGAAGTTTGTTATCAACTCTTGAAGATGATTGAGAATCAAGATGGGATAAGAAAGTGATGAGTTTCTAAGTAGCAGTGAGCATATTTTTGGAAACTATAGGCTATAATAGAAGTGAGAAGGGGTTTTGGGTGTGGCTAACCACCACACAACGAAATAGTCATCAGTTCACCATGCTTAATAGGCATAAGAACTGGCTTCCAAAGCAACGGCTTTGGTAAGACTTCTCCAAATCCGTTTCATGGTTGACAGTTTACCAAAAAAACTGTATGGTAATCAACTCACCATGTTTTTAAAACAAAGAGTTGGCTACTCCAGAGCAAACGACTACTGGTAAAGAGATCTCAAATCCGTTGATAGCTGATAGTTTGCTAAAAACTATAAGGTTATCAATGCACCTTGTTACTAAAATGAAGCATTGACTAGTCCATAGCAAACGGCTCATGGTAAAGACTTAACATATCTGTTGATGGCTGGTAGTTCACCAAAAACTATAAAGCCAACTTAGTTGGATGTTGCTGTGTAGCTGTGAAGAGAAGCTAAGGACTTAAAGACATGCTTGGATACAATTCTCAAAAGCCCAAACTGAAGACAACTGAGAAACTTAAAGTTAACAAGTGAAGTTAAGTATTAGGGAGGAATTGTATAGGAAATTTTTTAACAACAGACTTAGATTTCTGTTAGTATTGATTAGTTCCTGCTAGTATCATAGTTTAAACTGGTAAAGGGTTTATCATAGTGTAGTATAGTAGTGGTTAAAAAGTTAATACTGTTTTATTAATAGTAATCTGGCATACGCATAAATAGTTAGAGTTAAAGATATACATGAGATATCTTAGGAAAGGATATGCATTATCTTTATACGCGTTTTGTAAAGCCCATTAGGGTTTCCTTGATCTATAAAAGGAACCCTAGGCATAGTCAGTAGATAATAGTTCTACACAAGATCATAGAGATCGAATAGTAATCATAGTTTGTAATCTTAACCTAGGGAAAAAAAAGAATTCCAAAGTTTAATATAAAAAGGTTTTATTGTGATATTTATATTGTACTCTTAGCAATATTGATTAGATTCCGCAAATTCAATAGTATCACTCAGTGTTTTAATATTGTTGCTTTAGAATTATCTAAAGGAGCAAACTCTTTGCAAGCTGAAGGTTTAGATCTATTCAGTTAATCGATCCAACAGTGCATATACCCAGATCCAAATGCCCTTTTGGCTGATAAACCTATAACCAAACGCACCCTAGGCTGTAAAACAGCCATCCAAACGCACCCTTGTGGTGCTTATAAAAACCAAACACACACATTTTCAGCTGCTGACCCGAACCCAACGCACCCTAACCTGATGTAAACCAAAACGCACCCTACGTGTTGATTCTAGCAAACCAAACACACCCTCGTGGTGTTACATATAAACCACGCACCCTTAGTGCCGAAACAAAACCAAACGAACACCCCTAGCTGCTAACCTGCTAAAAGCTAACGCACCTGTTCGGTGCTAACACAACAACACACCCAAATCCCGTATTATGACAAATCAAACAGCACCTTTGGCTGTTTTAACAGCCAAACCGAACGCACCCATGGTGCTTAAAATAAACCGAACGCACCCTTTTGGTGCGGTGAACAGTAAACCGACTCACCCTTGGTGGTGGTCGGTTAAACCACCAAAACAAACACCCTCATAGGGGTTGACAGAAAAACCGAACGCACCCTTGGAGGTGCGACAGTGGTGTCGTGGTGACGATGGTGCCATGAGGATGGAGATGAAGGTGGTGATGAATGGGAGGTGGTGATGGTGCGGCGGTAGAGGGGTGGCAGCGGCGGTGGAGGCGCGTGGCGGCGAGTGACATAGTGGATCGGATAGATCGGTGATGAAAACAACTCTTGTTTCGGCCGGCAAAACCTCGCCGGAAAAAGTTTTCCTGGCAGCGCTGTGGCCCGGATTCCGCCGTGGTGATCAGCAGGAAAATTGGGAGAGAAGAGGAGAGTGTGTGTGTGTTTTTATATATATTAATGAAAAGAAATTTATAACTTTTATATATATATAAAGTTATAAAAAATGACAAATTATAAATAGATGAGGGTTAATTTGTAAATGTTTCCTCATGGACTAAAAGTGTAACTTGTGAGTATTATTTTGTAAAATAGTGGTTCGGGACTCGTTTGAACCACTTACGGACGATTCAAAACACGAACTTGCGCATTGCGTTTCAAATAATTTTTCCCATTAAAACGAGTATTCACTCGACTAATTTTCATAAACGTTTTATAAAATTTATTTAAAACGTTTATTATTTATTTGTATATTACCGATAAACTTTGTCCGTAAAATGATCTTTTACTTGAATATTTGCGTCTTTAACAAACGTTACTGAATAAAATGATAACTAATTTATTAAATATTTTTATTTAATAAAAAGTGTTAATTAAATATTATTTAATTATTTTCCTGTCGGTGCGCGTTGTTCTTGATTCTAAAATCTTGCGAGGGAATTTAGTCCACTTTTGAACTGTTTTCTGGTCTCGGTCAAAAAGTATTGTCCGGAATGACGTTTTACATCAAATTGCTATAGAGTCCGAAGTCATGAATACGGATTTAGTGGTTCGTATTTTGATAATTCACTTAGAAAATAACATATATCTTGTTCGTTTTCAATCAAATAAGTTAAAAAAATAACATGCACATGAAGATGTAAGAATAAATTATGATTTATTATTTAAAAATATGTTTCGAAAAATTACCGGTCACGCGGTAATCGCTTTTACGTGACAATAAAAGACCAAAAGTCAAAAAGTCAAGTTAGACCCAAAACGTCAAAGGGTAAAATAGTCATTTAAAATTTTAAAAATTGCCGGATGTTACAACATTTATCTAAAATGGTTCGGGTTTCTGGTCCAGATATACAACGTCTGATCATACCATCGGAACATACTTTGAAAAGGTAAGGTTCCTCCCAAAAGTAAGTGAGGTCAGAAAAATTTATTATTTTATTGATATGTCATCCCTTTTGGTATAATATTACCGACTAGGTAGTTTGCAAAGTCTGCGAACCATGGTTCGTCTTTGGTGTTGATTTCCATAAGAGTTTCTCCGGGAAAGTTATCATCGACTTCACTATCATCGCTTATCTCATTGTTTTCAAGTCGGGATAAATGATCGGCTGCAACATTTTTGGTACCTTTTCTATCTTTGATTTCTATGTCGAATTCTTGTAGAAGTAAGATCCATCGAATAAGGCGTGGTTTAGCATCTTGCTTTTTGAATAAGTGCCTTAGAGCTGAATGATCGGTATGAACAATAGTTCTTGAGAGAATAAGATAGGATCTGAATTTGTCAAATGCAAAAACTACAGCCATAAGTTCTTTTTCGGTTACGGTGTATTTTTGTTAAGCGGAATTAAGGGTTTTGCTTGCGAAGTAGATCGGGTGAAAGTTTTTACCATCTTTTTGACCTAAGACGGCTCCTATAGCGAAATCACTTGCATCACACATAAGTTCAAACGAAAGATTCACTAGTACAAAAAGTGGTATTGGTCACACCAAAAATGTGTGACTATATACATATAGTCACACACGCGAAAAGTTTCGTGTGTACAAAAGTCGCGCGGCCGAGTGTCACCAACGGTCACGCATTCGAGTTATTCACACACAAGAAAGCTTAGTGTCCGTTTTCCATGTTTTTGGTGTGACAAAAAAAGGTTACAATTTAGTGACTGTAAACAATGTACAACTAACAAAGCATGTTTTTTGTATATTTAGTCGCATACAATTAAACATAGAGTAGCCAAAAGTGTTAATATGTGTGACCATATGGTGCTTAAAGTGAAGAAATGTGTATTTTGTGTGACTATTGTTCATCCAATGGCCACATGAGTTTTATGTTTGTGTGACCATTTGTAATATTTAGCCACACAAAGCATGTTTGTTTTTTGGGTATTTAGTCACATACAACTAGGCATAAAGTGACAAAAGTGTGTTAAATAAGTGTATCATATGGTTTTGAAATCAAAGATAAGTGTATTTGAGTGACCTATTATCATCTAAAGGCCACCATGAATTTGAAGTTTGAGTGACATTTTGTAATATTTAAGCCACACAAAGCATGTTTTTTTGGGTATTTAGTCACATACAACTAAGCATAAAGAGACCAAAAGTGTTAATAAGTATGACCATATGGTGTTTAAATAGAAGAAATGTGTATTATGTGTGACTAATGTTCATCCAATGGCCACATGAATTTTATGTTGTGTGGCTATTTGTAATATTTAGTCACACAAAAGCATTTTTCTTTTTTGGGTGTTTATCAAAAACAATTAAGCATAAAGTGGCCAAAAGTGTTAATAAGTGTGACCATATGGTGTTTAAATTGAAGAAATGTATATTTTGTGTGACTATTGATCATCCAATGGCCACATAAATTTTATGTTTGTGTGGCCTTTTGTAATATTTAGTTTACCAAAGCATGTTTGGTTTTAGGAGTATTTAGTCACATATAATTAAAGCCATAAAGTAGCCAAAAGTGTTTAATAAGGGTGACCATAATGTTTTAAATTGAAGAAATATGTATTTTGTGTAACTATTAATCATCCAATGGCCACATGATTTTATGTATGTGTGGCCTTTTGTAATATTACTCCACAAAGCATGTATGTTTTGGGTAATATAGCCACACACAACCTAAGCATCAAGTGACCAAAAGTGTTTAATAAGTCTACCATATTGCTGTATAAAAGTGAAGAAATGTGTATTTTGGTGTGACTATTATCAGCCAATGGCCACATGAATTATTAAGTTTTGTGGTCCAATTGTAATATTTTTAGTCACACAAGGCATGTTTTCTTTTGGGAGATTAGTCACATATAATAAGCATAAGTGCCAAAAAGAGTTAATATGTGTAACCAATGGTTTTTTAAATTAAAGAAATGTGTAATTTATGTGACTAATGATCATCCAATGGCAACATGAATTTTATGTTTGTGTGGCCTTTTGTAATATTTAGTCACACAAAGCATGTTTTGTTTTGGTATTTAGTCACATGATAATTAAGCATAAATAACCAAAAGTGTATAATAAGTGTGACCATTATTGTGTTTAAAGTGAAAAAATGTGTATTTTGTGTGACTATTGATCATCCACTGGCCATATGAATTTTATGTTTGTTGTGGCTTTTGTAATATTTAGGGTTTTTAACAAACAACAAAGCATGTTTTCTTTGGGTGTAGTTTAGTCAACATACAAGTAAGCATAAAAGTGTCCAAAAGTGTTAAAAAGTGTGACCATCATACTGTTTATGTGAATAAATGTGTATTTTGGTAACTATTGGATGATCCAATAGCCACATAAAAATTTATATCTGTGGTGCAATTTGAAAACATTTAGTCACACAAAACATTGTTTGTTTGGGTATTTAAGTCACATACAATTAAGCATAAAATTGACCAAAAGTGTTAATAAGTGTGACCATATGGTGTTTAAAGTGAAGAAATGCGAATTTTGTGTGACTATTAATCATCCAATGGCCACATGAATTTTATGTTTGTGTAGCATTTTGTAATATTTAGTCACACAAAAAATTAAGCAAACAATGACCAAAAAGTGTTAACAAGTGTGACCATATGCATCTTTTAGTCACATTTAAGAAATCAATATATATCAAAACAAAATCAAAAATATATATATTCAAAAATAAATTCAAATACAATTAAAACTGGAATGTAATATAACTGAACCAATATAAAATTGTAATTTTTGTAGATACTAAACTTCTCATAACTAAGGCCTTCTGACTCCTCTTCTTATTAGCTGCCTTTGCATGGCATTACTAGAGGACGATAAAATATTGGGAATAAGATGCTAAGGCATTCCCACTGCTAAGTTATATGGTTCCCACTGTAGAGATTTTTCCACAGTTAGTGTAAATCTCTACCACTGCCAAGGTTTCACTGCTTGAAGACTTTCCACTACTGAAGAAGATAGGACTACTCAGAGTCAAAGACGTGTGTTGTTATGTTTAGAATGTATTTTTGTGTATGAGGGGTTGGGTGGAGGGATCCTATATCTTCTAGAAGATGTTGGTTATATATTAAACTTGTACAAGTGCTCCTTGATGTATAAAAGGATTCTAGGATAGAGTAAAATAACACATTCATCATATATACACATCTTTCACATACTACTCTCATAGCTTTAAGGTTTTGTAAACCCTAGTACTGTCAGAGTACTCGTATTATTCTCTTAATTATTCTTAAAGCTTTTTTGGTTAATCCACTATTTTCATTTCACTTTATAGTTATCTCTTGATCACTAAAGGTTAGATCCGCATAGCCTTTGAGTGAAACTTATAACAAAGATTTCTCTCATTGAGACCTAGTGTTTATCCAAGATAACAATAACCTTATAACCTAAAAGGCAAAAATAAAGATCCAAGTTTGGGAACAACAAGTGGTATCAGAGCTTGTTGAGAAAACTTTGATCAAAGAAGCATAACACGCTTACCTTATCACTAAACCAAAAACAGAAATGGATCCATATAACCACACAACCAATACCTCCATAAAACTCCCAATCCTTGACACTGGAAAGTTTAAACAATGGAAATTCAGAATCCAACAGTACTTACAACATGAACACTATGCTCTATGAGGAAGTCATAGAGTTTGGTGACTCTTACAAAGTACCACCAGAAGAACCAGGGAAAGCAGTAGCAGGAGAAGCCTCTGCAAAGAAGAAAGGAAGGACTGTGGCTATAACTACTGAAGACATGCAGAAAAGAAGAAATGATGTCAAGGCAAGAACTACTTGTTGTTGGCTCTCCCTGATGAACATCAGTTAAGATTCAGCAAATATGATAATGCCAAAGAACTCTGGGAAGCCATTTGAAAACTTTTGGTGGAATGAAGCCACAAAAAAGACAAAGACAGAATCAGTTGAAGCAACAAAATGCAACTTCAAGGCTGAAGGATCAGAAATAGTTTGATAAAACCTTTATAGGTACAGTCTATTGGTGAGTCATCTTGAGTTCAGATGTTTCCAATTGAAAAAGATATCAAAACCAAAAGTTTTTGAAAGTCTTGCACCAGAAAGTTTAATGTACAACATTGTTTGGAGAAACAGAGATGATGTACACTATGAGCCTGGATGATTTAGTACAATCATCTCAAAGTCAATGAACCTGAGTCAAAAGAAGGCATATCAAACACTCAAAATCATGGCCTTCATTTCTTCATCAAACACCAGCAGTGGAAAAGGTGAAGTTCCAACTGCTAGTAGTCAAGTTTCCACTATTAGCACTGAGGTTGCAGCTGCTAGTCTAAGCTATGATACTATCTGTGCATACATAGCTACTCAGTCAAGTGGTTCTCAAATCAAATATGAGGACATCACTCAGATTGATGAAGATGATATAGAAGAGATGGACATCAAATAGAACTTGGCTTTGCTGAGCAAGAGGGCTGATAGGTTTTAGAAGAAGACTGGTAAGAAGATTACCATTCAAGGATCTGATGTAGCTGGTTTTGACAAATCAAAGGTGGAATGATTCAATTACCACAAAATGGGTCATTTTTTGCAAGAACAGTGAGTAAAAATCAAAAAAAAAAAAAAAAGGATAAAGGCAAAAAGGCCCAACCAAAAGTCAAGATAAGAAACGAGAAAGCTACAGGAAGGATCCTAAGGTGGAAGAACCTGCTCCTAAGGCATTGATGGCATTGGATGGGATTGGAGCTACATGGCTAATGAAGATGAAAACCATGCACTTGTGGCAGATGATGTAGTTCTAACAGAATTTGCTCTTATGGCCATGTCTAGCTCAAGCTAAAGCTCAGACAATGAGGTATATGATGATTCATAGTGTTCTAAATCATGTAGGAAAAACATAGAAAACCTCAACACTAAGTTTAATAAGTTAAATGAAGAACTTAGTGATTGTGAGACTGACTTGTATAACTACAAAAGAGGTTTATCTCAAGTTGAGGCTAGATTAGTATAATTTAAAGTAAATGAAACTAAATTCTGTGAAAGAATTAGAGTCCTGGAGAGAGATGTAGAAATTAGAGATAATAAAATTGAATCTCTCAAAAATGAACTTGAGGAGTTGAAGAAGGAAAAAGAAAGCATAGATCATAAATTAGCAGGATTTGTTAATGCTTCAAAAGATTTAAATGATCTCTTAGAGAGTCAAAAATCTGCTAAAGATAAAACTGGTGTAGGATTCAATGAGTATACTGTTGTACCTCTTCCTCCTGCCCAAGTTTATTCACCTCCTCAGAGAGATCTGTCATGGACAGGTTTACCTGAATTTGTGATGAACACTGCACTGATTATACTAGGCTCACACCTAGTGTAGATGTGTCAAAATATGTTAGGAGTGACCTAGATGGTAATAATACTTCTATTTTTAAGCAAGGAGAAATATCTGGTAGTAATATGTCAAGGCCTATGATTAAGTTTATGAAAGAATCTGGTTAACCTAATGCAATTAAAATCAATAATACTGAAAATACTAGGAAACCAACTGTGAAATATGCTGAGATGAATAGAGACAACTTCATAGAAGTCAAAGTTGGGAAACCCAAAGGAAATTGGAATAATTTAAAATCCCCAAACAGCTAGGAAAAACTTTTGATGCAAAATAAAGCATGTATAAATGTGGCTACTTTGATCATCTGGCATCTAATTGTGTGATATGGTGGCTAAGGGAGAGAACCTGACCAAGTTAATGTTATTCTCAAAATAATGTGAAATCCCATACTACTCATAAGATATGACACCCAAGATGTTTTGCTTAAATCCTGCTCAACAAGCCTATTGTGGTAAACAAACCAAAAATGAATGTTGCTCAACCAATAATGACATCTTTTAAAACAGCACATTTAAATGTAAAAAGACCATTTGAAAGAAAAAAAGCAACTAAAAATAAAATTTGGGTTCCAAAAGTTCCCACTGGTAGAACAAAAATTCCCATTGTTGGCTCAAATGTTCCCACTACCAAGCCAACAGGTGCTGCTAATTTAGGAAACAAGGGAAAAGCTGTTAAGGCCTCAGCTCGTTGGATTTGGAAACCTAAGGAAAATACTTCTAGTCAAGGTTCAAATTTCAATGGTGTATCAGTAACTTTCAAGAAATACCAATACATTGATACACAAGCCAGGCTTAAGTCAGTAATGGCTTGGGTCCCTAAAGAGAACTAATGCTCTTTTTATTTGTGCAGGGCAACATTGATGATAAAGGATATTGGGATAGTGGTTGCTCTAGACACATGACTGGCAACATATCTTACCTTTCTAAGTATGAGCCCTATGATGGAGGAAATGTGTCCATTTGGATATGGAGTGGAAAAGAATACTGGTACAAAGGAACAATTAAAAACTGGTAAACTTGAATTGAGAAATGTTATTTGTAAAAGAACTAAAGTAATAATCGTATAGTGTGTCTCAAATTTGTGGACAACAAAAATAGTGTTTTTGTTTTGTTTCTGTTTCATTGACTTAGAATTGCCTTTGTTGGAAAAGATTTTAAGGTGATGATCTCATGTTGTTGCATAGGACACCTAGACAACATAAATAGTATTCCATTGGGACCTAAACAATATTGTCCCTTATAAAAACTTGACTTTGGTTGATTGCAAGGCCTCTATGGATGAAAGTAAGATGTGGCATAGAAGATTAGGGTCATCTGAATTTAAAACCATGAATAAGTTGGCTAGAATAATCTGGATAGAGGTTGCCTTTCCAAAAGTTTTGAAAAGACCATATCTTTGTTGCCTTGGTCTCAAAGGAAAGCAGCATAAGGCTTCTTGTAAGACCAAGTTAGTGAACTCTGTCTCTAAGCTCATTCACACTTTGCATATAGATTTGTTTGGACCTACTCCTGTCAGTAGTCTTAATCATAAATGGTATTGCTTAGTTGTGACTGATAATTTTTCTAGGTTTACTTGGACTTTCTTTCTAAAATCTAAGGATGAAACATGTAGCATTTATTATTGAAACTATCACAGAGATAGAAAATCTAAAAGACCTTAAAGTGAAAATAATCAGGTGTGATAATGGGGGTGAGTTTAAGAATAGAGAGATGGATGAATTCAGCACTAAGAAAGGTATTAAAAGAGAGTTTAGTAATGCTAGAACCCCTCAGCAAAATGGTGTTGCTGAAAGAAGGAATAGAACTCTCATTGAAGCTGCAAGGACTATGTTAGCTGATGCTAAACTCCCTGTTACCTTTTGGGCTGAAGCAGTTAGCACTGCTTGTTATGTTCAAAACAGGGTTTTGGTTAACAAGTCCCAAAATAAGACACCTTATGAATTATTTAATGGTAGATCTCCTGCTATAGGATTCTTAAGACCATTTGGGTGTCATGTCATGATCCTTAATACCTTGGACCACTTAGGCAAGTTTGATGCTAAAGGAGATGAAGGTTATTTTGTTGGATACTCCCTATCTAGTAAAGCATTTAGGGTATTTAACAAGAGAACCAAGAAAGTAGGAGAAAACCTGCATGTGGATTTCTTAGAAAATAAACCCATTGAGAAAGGAGCTGGCCCTAATTGGTTATTTGATATTGATTCTCTAACCAATTCAAATGAATCTGTGTCAGTTGTGTTGGCAGGAACATTGTATTTCTCGGCAATATAGTATATCTAAAATACTAAGGCAATTCCCAAACTCTTCACCCTTGACCAGGTAAAAAAAAATCAGGAGACCTAACTAGAAATAAATAAAATAGAAGAAGAATCCAATGATAAAAAGATTCAGAAGTATGATTCCCGGTCGTAGTCCCAACTAGGGCGGCAATTGAAAGTTGATCTTAGTTTGATGAGAATTAAGTGAGAATGATTTTATTGATGTTATAATTCCTAACAACTACGGGAAGCAAAACTAGGTATAAGGAAACCCTAAATTACAATCTAATAGAACCAAACCTAAAACGGGCATGGACAAATGAGGGGAAAAAAAAAGGATGCAAAATTTTAACCCTATCAGCAGAAATGGTGCACTACCAGCAGAAACGATGCACTACCAGCAGAAACGACAACTCTACCAGCAGAAACGAGGCTCTACCAGCAGAAACGAGGCTCAAAAACGGCTGATTTTAAAAAATCGTTTTTAGCCAAAACTCAAAACACGAAAGTTGTCCTGGAGACATGTTATAAGCAACTTAATAAAGGCACACTTATAAAATAAAGCACTAAATAAGCCCAAAAAAGCCAAATAAGCTGCTGATTGCAGAAAGTTATGTTTGGACTTACTTTTTAGTAAATAAGCTGTAAAAGCTCAAAATTATACAAATGAAAAAGGGAAAGATGTTTTGGAAAGCTTAAATGTTTCTTAATCTGATTCCAAAAAGCCTTTTTTCAACCAAAAACAACTTAGCGCAACCAAATTTGGAATCAAAATAAGTAAACTCTAAACTTTTCTAAAATAAGCCGAAAATGAAAATAAGACTAAAATCCAAATAGCCAAAACTACAAATGTGCTTTTGGAAATAAGCTCACTAATGAGTCCTTATTAAGCCCACCTATTTACTTTTTTAAATAAGCCATTTGAATAAGCACAATAAGCACAAATGACTAAACTACTATTTTTTTGATTTTACTGAAAATAAGCACTTTTGAGCTTAAAAATGACAATCAATTGATTCTTATGATGATATAAGCCTAAAAATAGATTGAGATTTAAGCTCATGAACAATAATTACAGACTCAAAAGATATTTTTAAAACACTAAATAAGCAGAATTAGTTTATGAAAAAGCAATTATCCTTTTTACTCCTCATGCAGATTCAAACTTAAACTTTAAAACACATTTGCACTTAAATTCATGATTTACAACAACACTTACCCAATATCATATAAACACTTAAAAATTATATGCAAACAAAGCTTAATACTACTTTAAGCTAAAACACAAAAATAAGCACTTTCTACATAAGCAAAATTCAACAGGTCACAATAAGCTAATTATAAACTCGGAAATTGAAATTCAACAAATATAAACTTGATTAAACACTTATAAGGACCTAAATATAGCTAAATGAATTTATCAATATGACCACAACCCATTCCACGAGCCAAAATGACCCGTTTTCCAGCCTTGACCCAAACCCCCTTTAAGATTTATGAAAGCCATTTCTTAAACTAATTTTTTAAGAGATTTAGGCCAAAGCCTTAAAGACAAATGATTATATGAACATATTAACACTAATGAACCATTTTCAACAGAAATTAAGCACTTAGATAAGCTGAATAAGCAAAAGGCAATTTTAGCTAAAAATGACATATTAAAAGAACAAGTATAAATAAATGATACAAAAGCTTAAACCAAGGAAAATTAAGCATACATTAACACTATTAAGCAAGATAAGACAGAAATAAACAATAATAAGCAATGCTACAGTAACCTAAAGAAAAGTGCAAGAAATTTATATAAGAGACTTACAATGAACCTCTAGCTAAACAAGAGGAACCCAAAAGGGCAGCTATAAGCCCCTAGCTTATTAATAAGCAATGGTATGAGTCCATTTGGTTCCAATTACAACCAACTTCCAAAATGCTTCCTCAATTCAAATGCAAAGGTAATACAGTTATTAAACCTGATTTGCAGAGATTTAAGACTTAGTTAACACTTATTAGCTCAAAATAAAGAGCTTAGAGACTCTTCAGAGCTTATGAGTAGCTTTAAAACAAACTTAAGGTAATGTAAACTTGGAACACGAATTGCAAAACAAACTGAAATTTCATTAAACTTGGAACTTTTACAAATTACAGAAAGGAAAAAGTTTTTTTTTTATATTAAAAACTAAAAATTACACTCTGCCTTACATGGCTCACTAGCCCTATTTATACAAAGAAAAAGGTAAAAACAAGCTGAAGCTATGTTTTACTTTCATTGACATTCTTGTTGAGCTTGCTATGTTTTGTTTGCTGATTATGAAAGCATCCTTGTGCTAGTTTTTGTGAGTATAAACTCACAATATATCCTGGCCCTTAATTTCCTTGTATCTCTCTCAACCATTGAACGAAAATGCCCTGGATTGCCAACTTGGCATTGTGGCCATTGGGTAGTGAGGAAGGTTCTGTCATGGTTGATGGAGGTTGCTGGTAGAAGTATGGGAGCAAAACAGGGTGCTGGCTTGGATTGTATTGGCGGTAAGAATTGGGAAAAGGTTTTATACAAGTTGGTGTGACAGAGGGAGGTTGAAGATGATAAGGGTATGTTATGGTTTGTGTACAAGAAAAGCCCCTCCACATCTTTCTTCTTTTCATTCTCTTTTTCCCCTTTCTTTCTTTTTATAAATGAAGTTTCCCAAATTGGCATAATCAGCCCCTGTCTTTGTTTCCTTAATAATATAACTTAGGGGTTTGGCATTTTTGACCCCTCAAGTTATATTTTTCTTCCTTTGCTTTTTCTTCTCGGAGTTGACTTGACTTGATTGGGCTTCGTCTTCACACACTTTTCCATCCCGTGTCCGTTTTTGTCGCTTTTTGCTTGGTTTTTCGTCTTTTTGTGAGATATCCGTTCCTGCACAACACAATTAGCAAAACAAGCATATATTTGGCATTTGAGTCCGTTTTTGGATATTTTAGCTTGTTTTTAAAGGTAAAAGGTATGTGTAATTAAACACATATCAAAATCCCCCAAACTAAGATGTTGCGTGTCCCACGCAATGCTATGAAGTAAGCACTCGAGAAACCAAAAATCTCAAATCCCCTCGACTAATAACTTGGAAAAGTAGCCAAGCGTTTATCAAAGGGAATAAAAGAATCAATAGCCTCGACAAGTCCCGGCCTTCACCAATTTTTATATTTACACAACTACTCTAATTTTATTATTATTATTATTTTTTTTTTATGTTTGATTTCCTTTATTTATCAACAATGGGATCATAGAATGAGAAACGTTCATAGCATAATCCACGGATGTCCTGACAGCTAATTTCATCGTCCCCGATTTTTTTCACAAGCTCCAAGCTAAGCAATAAAACAAGATCATTGTCGATATAAGTTTAGATGTTAAGCCCTCATACTTATGACTTGTGAACTTTTTACTCCCAACATGGATATATGATTTGAATGTGTGTGCTTGTTTTTACCATAGATCAACTTATCTTCATAGTCATAATTCAAGATGAATCACGACTCAAAACAACAACTTATTAGGTACTTGTAACTTGATTTTAAAACATAGAACTTTTTCCAACATATTTATCATTTTCATAAGTTCTTAAAGCTAGGAATGTGTTGCTTAGTTTGAACACCTACCTAGGCCTCGCTCCCTAGTAGGATATCACAACCAACGACTGGTGTTCTTAGTTTGAAATCACATCAACACCTTCTTCCTAATATGGCTAAGGATCGGTGTCTTAGTTTGAACCCTCACCTAAACCTTTCTTCCAAGTGAGATAT